>PVIH01001139.1:0-258348 GCA_004025045.1 Sigmodon hispidus | reverse complement strand
TCAGCAGAGGAACTACGAATGGCTGAAAGGCACCTGAAAAAGTGCTCATCATCTTTAGCCATCAGAGAAATGCAAATCAAAACAACTTTGAGATACCACCTAACACCTGTTAGATTGGCTAAGATAAAAGGCACAGATGACAGCCTATGTTGGAGAGGATGCAGAGCAAGGGGAACACTCCTCCATTGTTGGTGGGAGTTTAAGCTTGTTCAGTCACTTTGAAATGCAATATGGCGGTTTCTCACAAAATTGAGAGTCAATCTCCCCAAGGACCCAGCAATACCACTTCTGGGTGTATACCCTAAAGAGGCACATTCACACTCCAAAGGTATTAGCTCAGCTATGTTCATAGCAGCATTATTTGTAATAGCAAGAAACTGGAAACAACCTAGATGTCCCTCAACTGAAGAATGGATTAACAAACTGTGGTACATCTACACAATGGAATACTACTCAGCAGTAAGAAAAAAAACGATATCCTAAAATTTGCAGGCAAATGGATGGATTTGGAGATTATCCTCCTGAGCGAGGTATCACAAACTCAGAAAGATAAGCAGGGGATGTACTCACTCATTAGTGGTCTCTAAACAAATAAGAAAAAAGCCAAGCATGTCCAGGCTGCAAACCACAACCACTGATCAGCTTGGGATCAGAAACACCATGGACTGACCCTTCGAACCCCACTCCAACTATAGGAACACCTGACTCACTCTTGAGGGAGGGGGACAAAACTGGATTTGCCAGGAGTGGAGACTGATCTAAGCATTATTGGGTCAGTGGGACCATAGGACTGTCTGCTCCCTGCCCAGGGAGGGGTTGTGGAGTTGTCGAGAAGAAAAAATGACCTGATGTGGCGGGAGGGGGAAGGGACCTTGAATAAGGATATACAGGGATGAAAAAGAAAAAATTCAGAGAGAAAGCTGAACACAAAGTAAATATATGTGTAGTAATCTTATTTGCATTATCACCCTTGATAAGTCATACTCATGATTTTTATCTTCTTCATAGTTATTGTTAACTTATCAGCGTTTTAAATTCATTTTACTGTTTTTCTTGATAAATAAAATACAAAATAAATAAAGAAGGAAAAAAAATAAATTAATTAGCTCAAAACAAACAAACAAACAAAAACAGGATGTGTTACTATGGAAATCTATCTATCAATTGACTAACCGGAAAAGAGTCACCTATTGTCTGGGGCTCTAACCGGAAAAGAGTCACCTGTAGTCTGGGAAGAGTAAAAGGAAATATAACTTAACCCTTGCCTGAAGGCATCAATTCATGACATTGCTTAAGACAGTGAGGGCTTTAGCCCTTGGTTCCCAGCAAGAAACAGTTCCTGTGTTCACCTGTACCCGATATGAAAGGACAAAGAATAGTGACCCACTGTACCTCTTTAAAATCTGTAAAACACAGGTGCGATGTGTGTAAAAGATTAAATAGTACTAACGAATAATCAAGACAGCAGTCACCTCATCCTTCCAATTATTTTTCACATGGCCACCACAGCATTTCACTTCTTACACACATGCTGCTTTCCTTTGCTTATGACATTTACACAGCCATCGGTCGGATTCCAGCAGGAACTGAGAACCCATCTTGCCAGTGTGTCATGATGAAGCTGGTTTCAGTGATCCTGGGGACCAGGGCAAAGTTCACAAGTGGGAGTAGTCCCTGTATCATAGAAACTGAAGATTCTAGTCACTTTTTAATTTTCTAACATGATCAAGTTTACATAGAAACCAGGAATGAGTCTATGGAGCTGATCATTTACAACCAGGCCCCCAGTCATGGAGTGCAAGTAACAAATCACGGGGCAGGGACGGCATGACTTCATCATACCACAGGGGGCAGAAGTGCCCAATGACCTCACAAGAACTCACTCCAAATAATCGCAAAGCAGGAAGGCGAGAGAAGGGTGTATCTAGCCAAGAAAGTGCAAAAAACATCAAAGCCCAAGAAGAGCTTCCTATTTCCTAGTCCAGTGGCATGCTGGTAAAACATCTCTGGGGGCATTGTAAACCCTGATCTGCAGCACTGGCCAGTATCTGTGGTATAAATGAATCCACTTTGAGCGAGTTCTACCAACAGGTGTGTAAGCAGCTCATGATGTTATTGATACTTAGCAGCTGACTCCCAGGAGCCAGAAGGCAACACACCACAGTAACCTTTACTTCCTCTCCAGTGAAGAATCAGCCCTCCAGGAAAAGACCACAGATGTAGCATCCTGAGCTACTTGGGTTCAGAGGCTCAGGCTCGGGCCTACAGATTGAAAAGGGACACAGAAATGCTGGTCATTCGCTCAGGGAGAATACCACTTTATTGAATCACCATTTCAGTTTAAATAGGGGGCTACCTTTGGTGAAAGCACAGGTAGCTTGAGATTACTGACTTTAAATTAAAAAGCCCAGCTTCCTGAACCATCCCCCACACACAGGAAAGCCAAAACAATATGGGACAATGGGAGACACAGGATATGAAACTAGGTACTTTCAGGCACTTGCTAAGGCTCAGAGTGCAGCCGAATGTGGCAGCAGGGCCTTAAAGGTAGAAAGGCAAGAACATACTGAAAAGGGCATGGAGCTAGCAACCCATGGGCTGTGTCCTTCAAGGCTCAGAGTGCAGGTCAAGGTCAGAACAGGGACCTACAGACAGAAACCTGCCCTTTGAGAACAGGTTTTCAGAGAGATGGAAAGTGGGAGGATATTCTTGGCTTCAAATAGAACTTGGGGGTTGATTAAAACCTTGCAGTTGACAGAGAGTGAGCCCTCTGCTCTTTTTACTTAAATATTTATTTTATCAATTGTGTGTGTGTGAAAGAGAAAGACAGACAGACAGAAAGAAGTAGTTGGGTGTATATTTGGGTATGTACATGTCACATGTATGTAGGTGCCCATGGAAATCCAAAAAAGGTACCAGATACCCTAGAGGTGGATTCACAGACAGTTGTGAGCCACGGGTGCAAAGAAACAAACTCAAGACCATCTCTCCATCCCTGCTTTTACATTATAATATAGAACTTTCAGTCTAGAATGATGCAAAGGATATAAAATCTTCCCAGATTTTGACAAGCGTGCATAAGCATAAGGTGTTAACAAATCTTCTCTGTTAGATCAACTATCCAAGACTCAGCTATTATTTCATGGTGGCTAATTTCTATCAAAAAAACACTATTTTTAATATCCCTTTCATGTGTTTGGTTTATTTTTATTATCATGCCTTCTTAAGGGATGTTTTCATATATTCCAAAGTTCTAAAAACAGCATGAACATTCAATTTGTTGGCTGGATGATGTCACTTTCCTAACATGTCTCTGAGGGAGCCTCCACATTTGGCAGCTTTTCCACGAAGGCATGCATGAAGGTGTACCACTGTGAGGATTCCCAGGAGAGAGCTAGGGGGAAAATATCAATTTTTAAAAGCAGAGGCAACAGAGTGGCTTCGCTGAACTAAATGGACCTGACAGCTAAATGGAAAGAGACAAGGAAGATGCACATGAACATTTGCTTCAGGACACTCACAGGGTACAGGAGGAAGACACATAAACCTTGTGTGGATTTAGATCACCGGGGTCAGGATGGACCTGTCAGCCTCACCTCCACTCAGGAGCTCATTGAGGAGGCCCTGGAAGGCAGTCTGTGCACTCTTACTACGACATCTCTGCTTTTCAGAACCTCTTCCAGGGATGGAGGCTTTGAAATGTCCCTCCACATATGCTGAGTTCTGGAAAAACATTTAGTTGTACACTCAGCTCAACAACGCATCACACGATGCTGTCCTTGAGGCCCTGTGAGGATGGTGCTCCTCAAGCTGAAGCCCTGACTCCAACACATCTGCTCAACTGATGCTCCAACAAGTAAATACATCATACTATACAGAGTTCAAAAGTAAGGAGATGCTGGCACACTTCCAACTCACAGAGATGCTGGATTATCCTAGCTGAAGACCTTCATTCTCACTTCTCTGAGAAAACAGAAGCAATTAGAAGAAAGTTTTCACAGGCTTCTACCAAAGCACATAGCCTTATTTTCTTTCAAACATAAACCTTCCACTCCCCAGTGAGAGTCTCCCTTTCTGAGGTAGAGTACAATCCTCTACTTCTTTTCTCTAGCTCAGAAACCCTCTATCTGTCTGCTGGATTCCATCCAAATTCACATGTCCTTCATTTGTTCTGCCTTAAATTAGAAAACCAAAACCCACACTCGTGTTTGATGCTAACTCATCCTCTCCCTTTCTCCTCTTTGCCACAAACCTACCTAGTTAGTGTTCATATCTCCCTGATTAAGTTCTTAACTTGTCAGGCTGTTCATTGGCTCTTCCTGAATATCAGTCCATCATGCCTTTGAATAGTGCCTCTTCCTTCCTACCCATGTCTCTATGATGACTTCCTGTTGGAGGTCCCCAAGGCTCATTTCTTTAATTATCCCCACTCTGTTGGTAATCTCATACCTTTATATGCTGGTGATTTCTGAACATCTTATCTCCAAGAAAGACTTCTCTCAATTTCCAGGTTCATAGGGCCAACTGCTTCCTCTCCTGGCTGTCTCATCCTCAAATTTAACAGGCTTCAAACTGATCGGCCCTTCCACCAGGAGCTGATCCACCCACAGCCTTCTCCTCTCAATTTAGAATAGCCCCATCCTTAGTTGCTCAGCATAAAACCTTGGAATTATTCTCCCTCTATCTTGCAGTCAGTTCACAACCAATTGGGACAATATGCTGAGGTCACTTTTAAGACTATATCAAGATTGATACATCTTTACAATGTCCCTACAATATGGTTCTAGTCTCTGTCCCCTGTCCCTCTGTCCTGATTGTTTTTGTGACTAACTTTCACTATGTAGCCCCAGCTGATGTAGAACTCACTCTGTAGACCATGCTGGCCTTAACTCACAGAGACCCTCAAAAGTGCAGGGATTAAAGATGTTTGCCACCACATCTGGCTCTCTGTCACTTGAATTCCTGCATTAATAACCTACTGGTCTTTTGGCATGCAGGGCTTTCTCCTACTATTTGTTGTAATACATCCTTTAAAAGAATCCATATGAAACACAAGGTCTATTGTTTCTGGTTAAAATTCTGCAGGACAGTTGCCTCTGGGGAGGCCATTGCAAGTTCTCCTGGCTCAGGGAAACAAGCTTCCTAGTCAGATGCATGTTCCTATCTCAAGTGTCAGGGTCCCCTCCTTCCTATACCATAACCTCAGCATGAGCACTCCCAAGAGTTTTTCATTCGATTTACGGCTTCTTTAAATCAGAAGTAACACACAAGGGCTTTCTTGTCTTTGACTTTTTTCATAGTTTGGATTTGATATTTTTATGAAACCAAGAGTCACTTGAAGAAATACTCTAATTTGTCTATATGCATATGTATGTTAGTCTTTTCTGGACCAGTTGATAGGCACTTTCAGAAGATGACAAGTTGTGCATGCTTTTTTCTCTCTTGAACACTTTGAGTTTGTTTTATTTAGAAAAAAAGCAGCATGCAATATATTTCGATCATGTATCTTCCTCTCTCCCAGCTCCCCACAGATTCCCACCTCTACCTCCCTGCCCACCAACTTCACAGTGAGATTTTACCTGAGGCTTAATGTACACTGACAGCATTTGCATCTGTTCCCAATGGAAAGCAAACTAGTTTTCAAGCTGATTCCTCTGTACATTTTGTTCATCAAATTCCCTCAGGTCTTTCAGACTTTGTGCTGACTTGTCAGTGCTAACCGGGGCGAATGAAAGTTTATGCATATGGATCCCAACAAAATTCAATAAAACAAAAAGACCTGCAAGTATCCCCTCCACCCTCAAAAGGCTGTAGTGCTCATTGGAACTGCTCTTCCCACCCTCCCTTGCTCTCTCCCCTGACTCCCTTCCAGTCTCCAAGCTCAGAGCTTGCTTGGTTCCTAATGGAGGCCTCTTCACTGCTGCCCAAAAGACTTTTGCTCTGTTTCCTCTGCTCGCAGTGGCCTCCCTCTTAACTCACTCCTTCCCTCCTTGGCGTCTTCCCTGAAACCTCACCCCTGCAATGAGAACCACTCTCACCCAGTTTACAGCAACCATCTCCTCCTACCCCGGTTGGCAGCTTCTCTCATTTCTTACCCCTCCCCGGCTCTCTTCCTGCTTCGTTTATCTCCCACTCCGACATGATGTGTAGTTATTTTTAATATTAACTCGATTAGAGACAAACACTTGTTATTTTTGTTCACTAATGTAATCCAAAATCCTACAGCTGCCTCTGCCTGGCCCATAGCGAGTGTTTTGTGAACATTGATGAGTAAGAGGCTTGCTCTGGGATGGAGGCTTCAGTTTGGGTTTTTCTTTCAGGGCAGGTTCACTGCCTCCTAAGACTTTCCCAATAAACAAGCTCTAGTTTAGCACTAGTTATATGATCTGGACACAGTGCATTTATGTTTTAGTTATTTTATTTAAAGTGTAATTAATTTAAGTCAGATAAAATTCACTTCTCAAGAATTTTCTGTCCACGTTTCCTAAAGCTTTTTTATTCACCATCCCCATTGTGAAATTCCAAGAATATGTATATACATGTTTTCCTTTCCATGGAAAGGAGGCCATGGCACCCCTATCTGAATTTCTAGGTGTTTACAGACCTCAATAAACAGCTCCAGGCACACATATATACACAAACACATGCACACATGTTCTAATTCAGAAGTTCTGTTAGCAGCACATTTTAAAAACTCATTCTCCTTCATCTGGTCAAGCAGTTGGGTACCTTTTATGGTTTTGCCATTTATGGCAATAACTTTGGAGTGTTTTATCCCTAAAAGAAGCTTACAAATATAGGACATCCATATGGTAATCCTCTGGATATGTGTCATGTTTAAATTTTCACTTCAAGCAAATGGAAGACAAAATGGAGATGAGGAAATAATTCCCTGGTCCAAGTATCAGAGGTGAGAGGACCCTGCCAAGAAAGGGGTCTTAGGAGGAGAAGCCAACTCTGCTAATACCTTGAGCTTGAGCTCACCCCTCAGAACTGGGCTCGGGGTGACCCTGTTCGTCCTAGAGAAAAACATTTCTCCAGGAGAGCACCGACCATGGATATGGCTTGACAAAATGTCCTTGTACCTGGACCTTGATGCTGAGATGTTCAATGTGACCAGAATGACACATCATCCATGGAGACCACTTTAGAGTAGAACTCATTTCTGGAACTACCTCAGCAAAGAAAGCGTATCCTGGAAAGCTGTTGATAGATATCCCTATTCACCTAGATGAGCAGTCTGGAGACTGTCCCTCAGCTGAGTGGGAGCAAACTGCAAACACTTCTGACTGGAAGAGAGAAATGGAGGGCTATTTCTGTTTATTGATTTTCCCACAACCAGCATCTGCTTGGCAGCTTACTTAGAAGCCCCAGCAAGCCTCTGACAGGCTGCGACACCTGAGCTCGGGCCACAGCAGGTGTGCCAATGTTGGGATCAATGTTGCTCACACTGGAGTTGTTATCTCTAGCATGTCCAGTTCTCCAGAAGTCTGCAGCAAGGCTTCAGACTTGAGTATGGAAAGCCTGGACTGTATCATGATCTGCTGGTATTTTGTCCAGCACCTACGGGAAGAAGAATGAGCTTCAAAAGTCAATGGAGGGGGCTGGAGAGATGGCTCAGCGGTTAAGAGCACCGTCTGCTCTTCCAGAGGACCCGGGTTTGATTCCCAGCACCCACATGGCAGCTAACAACTGTCTGTAGTTCCAGTTCCAGGCAAACACCAAGGCAAATAAATAAATAATAAGTAAATAAAGTTTAAAAAAAAAAAAACTTAACTTTAAAAAAAAAAAAAAGTCAATGGAATGGAGGAATTGGCCAACATGTGTTGTTTCTATTGAATGAAGCCAGACCATGAGGTCACGCTTATCCACTGCCTAAACCCCATAGTCAGGAGCTTCAGTCAGATTATCTCAGATAATGGGGGCCTTTAAAGACACGTGGTGAATTAGCTGTCCACATAGACCTCACCTCCTTTTTCTCATCTCTTTTTCACCAGGAAAAATATCATTGCCTTAGTGATTCAACACTGTGCTTGGCATCTCAAATGCCTGTCTAGCCAATAAGGGTGGTAGCTCCACTGGTAAGTTAGTTAAGTCCCAAACTTGTACTGATTTTTCCAGAACCTCCCTGCCCACACTAGGTTGCCTGTGCAGGCTCCTTCTGTGTGAGGGATTGAAGCATCTTCTCTAACACAAATGTGTGGCCACTCAGCATTCTCTTTGTTGAATGAGCCCATAACCTGGTTCTGGAACTCGCCCTTGTAACTCCATTTTTTTAAAGTTTATCTCCAAAGTTTCAAGGGATTAAAAACAACCCAAGAGATCATGAGCAGATGAATGGACAAGCAAAATGTTTCTGATATAATAAAACATTATTCAGCCCTAACTAGCAATGGAATACTGATGTGTACTACAACATGGATGAGCTTTAAGACACTGCAATAATTTAAATAAGCCAGACACTGTGAGGAAGATAAGGTTCTGAATGAATGTGTATCACTACACGATCACTGCCATGCCAAGGATCCCAGCAAGGTTTTCCCCTGATCTGAGTAGGAATGCTAAATGACTATACAGACAATATCAGCCACAGCTTCTAGGATGACTGAAGCCTAAGACTGCTCCCCACAGAGACCTCCTACCAAGATCAGGCAAACCCATGTCATTGTTTAATTATATACAATAAAACCACTTTCTTGATTCAGATATAAAAAATATTCCCTCTGAGTTTCCAGGCTTCTGGTGCATCTCCACCAGAGCTCACAGCCCATGTAAGCCCAGCTTTTCTGTATATGTATCCGTGTAACTATCCTTTTTTCCTTCTCTCGTCACCCAGATAAAGTCCAAAGCCATGTATGTTAAAGCAAGACACTAAAAAACAAATATTGCATTATTCTATTATCTAGAATACACAGGTAGTCAATTTCATGGAGACAGACATTGGATGAGAGGTCCTTGAAGATAGTAAACAAGGAGCAACATTACAAAATTTCTACTAAAAGTGATTTTAAACCATGCTTATGATTATTATCCTCTGTATAGTTATTGTTAACTCTTCAGCATTTTTTAAAATTCTTTTTACTGTTTCTTTGATAAATACAAAATAAAGAAAAAAAATAAAAAAAAATAAAAAAAAAGGAAGCAGTGGGTGTTCCCCAGGTAGCCTGAGATTACTGACTTCAGATAAAAAGCCCAGCTTCCTGAACCATCCCACAGAGGCAGGAAGAAACACAGGATATGAAACCAGCAACCCACAGGCATATGCTTCAAGGCTCAGAGTACAGATGAAGATCCCAGCAGGGGCCTACAGGCAGAAAGGCAGGAACAAACTGGAAAGAGCATGGAGCTAGCAACCTATAGGCTGTGTCCTTCAAGGCTCAGAGTGCAGGTCAAGGTCAGAGCAGGGGCCTACATGTCACCTCTTACAATAAAAAAATGACTAGGCCTGTCTTAGGTGGCTTGGACATCAGACAACCTCTTACCCGTCATGGGATGGTGCCCAGGTCACAAACACACATCCTGTATTGGGTTGAGGCCATCCCCCAAAGCCTTACCAGTTATTGGCTCACTAGTCATTATTGGCCATGCTCAGCCAAATTGGAACATCATACTTCTCTTGAGCCAGAAAAAATAACACTTGTCATGTGGCAAAATTGACCTGAGGCTGGGTTTTATGCTAGCGCTTAAATACAGCATCAGGATAATGTTTCTTGTGCAGAGAAGCACCCACACACACAAAGAAAGGGTGCCAGCCCAGTCCTTAAAGTCTGCTTGTGAACTGAAGGCCTTTAGTCATAAGCCAATCTTTTGGTAAAATCAAAATATATAAGCAATCCAATTTTTCCTGAATATAGCCAAATGCAAATTAAACTGTAGTATTCCCAAATAAATATAAGTATTAATTTTGTTCTAAGTAGTCAGGGCATTTTCAACCTGCCTAGGGAGGGTATCCACTGTGCTTGCCACCATGGCAGTTATACTCAGGTCAAAGCCTACAGCAGTGGCTACAATAATCCCCAAATCCCTCTTGGGTCGATGTCAGATGAGCTGAGAGTCATTCTCTGGCAATGGGACAGGCACATGAACCACCATGGCCATTCCTTCAGGTCCCCAACAGCTCTTGAGGTGACACAACTGCTCAGAACAATTCAAAACTCCAGACACATTAGAAAACTTATTTATAAAGAAGTATTAAGATAATCAGACTCATTTTGATCTGGCAGTTCCATTAAATTGCAATGGAGGCCAAGGACTATAGCATCAGAGGTACTTATGGATGGTGTAAGCATCCAGGGAACTGCTCAGAACAGTTAGCCCACAGTATGGACAAACTCCACTCAAAGCCTGTACTACCCAGCCAGCATCACTGACTGGGGGAGCCCAGGATAGGCTTTTGTATTAGAGTTAACATTGGGGGCATTCATACCTCACAAAGGCCTGCCACCAGAGCATTTGTGAAACTGGCAGAAAAATTAGCATTAAATGCATTGCTTGGGGCAATGCATCCACTCTTAATTTCAAAAACATAGGAATCCCAGTAAGATTCCATACATAAAGATAGAGGCCTCAGACAAATCAGTTATAGCAGCCTACCTCATAAAATAATCAATGGACAGAAGAAGGGGACAGATGGAGTTATATAGCCCCCTGGCATCAGCAATGGAAGATTCCTTACCAACATCCAACAAATCTCTTGACTCTGTCCCAGGAGATTGCTGTCCAAAAGTGTCCACAGTACACACTAGCCTCTCAGGCACCCAAACAGGGTTGTCTGCATCCTGTGGAAAAACACAAATAGACCCTCTCCCTCACACTATAAGTTGGGTCTGGTCCATATCAAGTTCTGTCTGCCAGATTTTTCCATTTGACCTGAGGTAAGGCCACATTGCTGGGCCTCCAATGTCTATCAGCCACAGTACATGACTAAGAATCCACAGTTAAAAATTTAAATTATAGAGGATAAGGGACAAATGGTCCCTGGGAGAGACAGCATATTCTCCCTTCTTAGTTTTAAGAAGGTAGGCTTTAAGAGTTCTATGGGAGTGCTCCACAATAGCCTGACCCTGAGGACTATAAGGAATCTCAATCTTGTGGGAGTTGGTAAAATCAGCACAAAATTTAGCAAAATGCTGACTAGTATAAACATGGCCATTATCTGTTTTAATTTCACTTGGGACCCCCATATAGGCAAATGCCTGTAAGCAATGGCTTTTAACATCCTTAACCTTTTCCTCAGAATGAGCAGAGGCAAAATAAGATAGGAACAAGTATCAACAGAAACATGGACATAGGCAGTCCTTCCAGAGAAGTAAATATGAGTAATATCCATCTGCCAAATATGATTAGGAGCAATGCCCTGAGGATTCACTCCAAATGGGTTACTGACAGAAATTCTGTACATAAAGGACACTGTTTTACTATTTGAGTGACTTGGTCCTTTGTGATCTTGAAATGAAATTTCAAAGATCCAGCATTAAGATGAAATCACTGATGGGCTTGAAAAGCATTATCAAAAGCATTAAACAGCATATATTGGTTTAGTAAGTTGATCAGCCAGGGCATTACCCTCACTCAAAGGTCCAGGAAGGTCACAATGAGCCTGCAAATGTCCCACATAGAGTGGCTGAGTTCTGTCCCACAAAAGCCTGTATCTTTAATAAAAGCTGACACACTATACTCACAGGAGCAATAACTAGCTATTTCTAAAGAGTCAAGGATCCATGCCACATATTGACTATCAGTGAAAAGATTAAATGGTTCAGAAGAATATGTATTTAAGGCCAGCTGTACAGCTAGAAGCTCTGCCACCTGAGCAGACTTGGCTTCTGTGATTTGCATCACTGTATGTGGAGAAACTACCACTGCACAGTCATTGGAGAATCTATTTGTCAACACATTTCTAGCATTCTTTTAAAGGCCATAATTAATTAACTCTGGGAAAACACACTTTAAAAAGTCAATCAACTTAAAGGAAGGATAATGATTATCAAATTCACACATATTTGAGCACATAAAAACAGTTCATTCTGAGTTGGTGGTTGTAGCCATTGTAACTCTTCATTAGTATAAGGTTGATAACTTTATGTGGTATAATGCCAAATGTCTGTAAGCTTACCTTAAATCCTTTTTGAACTACATTTAATACAGCCAAAGGATAAGACAGCAGCACAACTTTATTGGAGGAGGCCTGAGCATGCACCGGAAGAATGGCTCCTGAATGGCTCTGAAGGAAAAACAATTAGCATCACAGGCTGAGCAAATTCTATATAATGCATATGGGCTCCTGCAATTCTTTCTTCTACAAGATTTAAACACTGTCTAGCCTGAGGGGTCAAACACAGAGCGGAAGTGTGAGCAGAATCCCCCTGCAAAATGTCAAACAAGGGTTTAAGCTGACCTGTAGAAATTCCCAGGCTAGGACATAGCCAGTTAATATCTTCCGATAATTTTTGAAAATCATTTAAGGTCTGTAATTCATCCAATCTTAATTGAATCTTTTGAGGCTTAACCCCATTCTATAGCAATTGGTGTCCCAAATACTGATAAGGAAAATGCTGAACCTTCTCCAGGGCAATCATCAACCCCGCATCAGCTAAACATTCCTGGAGAGTGGCAAAAGCCTCTAGTACCATTTTTTCTGACTTCCCGGCCAGAAAAATGCCATATAGTGAATAATTTACAAGTCAGGGTATCTATGTGTGAGAGGAGATGAAGCACGGGAAACATACATCTGACAAATGGTAAGACTGCTTGCCATTCCTTGAGGAAGAACGACTTACTGATACCTTTTATAGGGTTCCTGAAAATTAATGGAAGGGACACTATAAAGTGAATTTATCTGAATCATCAGTATGAAGAGGAATGGTAAAAAAGCAATTTTTCAGATCTATAACTAATAAATGATAGCCCATAGGAATTTCCAGGTTGAGGAAAACCTGGCTTCATGGCTCCCATAATTTCCAAGCACACATTCACACCTCGGATGTCTTGGAGCAGCCTCCATTTGCCTGATTTTTTTCTTAATGACAAAGATGGGTGTGTTCCAAGGTGAGGTAGAAGGGACAATATGTCCTGCTTCTAATTGTTCTTGTACCAAGAATTCAGCAGCCTGCAATTTCTCCTTACTAAGGGGCCATTGATCAATCTACACAGGATTACTTGTTTTCCACTTAATAGCTATAGGTGCAGGCTGGTCACCAATGGCCTCTAGGAAAAATTCCCTAGTCCTTTCTTTTGCCAGGAGCTTGCTGACCGACACATTTTTCTGCTACTGGCTGCATATCCCTCTGCATCCTTCGGCCAAGACCTTTCCCTGGGACAAATCCTTGATTGGCTCATATTCTCTGAACAGGTTCAGTGGTTAAAACTGATCCCATAGCCTGGAGTATGTCCGACCCCAGAGGTTAAATGGGAGGTGCTCAAGGACAAAATACTTGAACATTGAATGTTCTTCCTTATCAGTCCAGGACAAATACTGTGAACTACATTCCAGGGAAGCAGCTATCCCGCACCACCTAATGCAGTAGAGGCTGTCTGCAGTGGCCAAGCGGCAGGTCAATGTTTCCTAGCTATAACGGAGGAATCAGCCCCTGTGTCAGGGAGCTGCCTAAATGTTTTTCCATTTATGGTCAGAGTAAGGATAGGCCTGTCTTCAAGGCTAGTCACTCAAAAAGCACTCAGAGAACCAGTGGAGTTGAAACCTTGATCATCTCTTTTGGGTTGCATAAAGGGATTGTTAGATTTAAACATAGGTAACAAGACCAACTGTGCGATACTAGCGCCTGGTGAATAACTAAAATCCCCATGTTAGCTTCCACCATAACTTTCAGTTATCCGGTAAAATCTGAATCTATCATACTTGGAAGAACCCTAATCCCCTTCAGGGCTGAACTACTTCTGCCTAGCATAATTCCTACTGATTCTGCAGGGAGAAGACCAAAAACTCCAGTTCCCAATAACTGCACACCCATCTGTGGTGTTAGTACTTCCCCTGGTGGTGGTACTGAGGTCCAGTCCTCGGCTTCCTGGGGTGCCGCAGACAAAGTCATGAAGAATAAATTGTATCTGCGCACTTGGAGTGCTCATCGTCCTGTATATTTGCTTGGGAGCCTGGGGTGGGCCCCTCCTTCTATTTCTTGACACAGGAAGTGGGTTTCCCTGGACATCAGTTTTAGATTGGACAAATTCCTGGGATCCCTTTTGCAGGGGTCCCACTGCTCTTAGAATTGGGACAATTTCTTTTAAAATGTCCAAACTGCCCACATTAGAAACAAGTCTTTAGCTTGGCTCCTCCTGAAATTCCCCGCATAGCAGAGGCAACCACCGGACCCATGATATGTGAATCACTAATATCCTTACACAATTTAATATAATCATTTAAGGTTTTGTGCCTATGAGGGCGTATCACTTCCTGGCAATACTTATTAGCATTTTCAATGGCCAATTGCTTAATGAAAGGCATAGCAGTATCCACATCTCCAAAGATGCCCCTCCTAATTGGAGCAAGCCTTCTACAAAGTCAGCATAAGGCTCAGAAGGTCGCTGAAGGACTTTAGATAAATGCTCTCCAGCACCCTTATTGGGTAGAGCCTTCCATGCACAATAGCTACAGCTGCAATCTGAGCAAATACTCCAGGGTTATAGGCAATCTGTGCTGTGAGATCTGCATATGCGCCTGATCCTGTAAGCATTTCGGTATTGCGTTGTGGAAAGTCTGCAGTAGCTGTCTGAACACAATTCTCCTGCATCTCACTTCTCCACAAAAGATAGTCACCTCCAGATAAGCAGGCTCTACACAGCTACATCCAATCACTAGGTATAAGATTAAGACTTACAAAGCACTCCATCAATGCCATTGTAAAAAGGGCATGGGGTCCATAAGCCATGATGGCCTCCTTTAGTTGTTTAATATCCTTAAAGGACAAGCATTATGTCGTCGAACCCTCTGGCCCTGTGGTTTAAGAACTTCACAACCGGGTACAAGTGCCTCTCAGCATTCATATTCTCTAGTCTCTCTGTCAAGCATTTAATTTCTTTCTCTAAGTATCCAGGAGCTGAAGCCTCAACAAATGAACTGGATGGATTCCCGCTAAGGGGCTGTGGTTCCATGCCTTTGGGTGCCTTCCTCCTGCTCCAATATCCTTTTTAGCATTTTAAATTCTCTCTCCTTCTCAACCCCTTTTCCCAAACTCCTAATATCTCTTTCTTCAAAGTCCTTAATAGATATAACAGATTTCTCACTCAGAATCTCCTCAGAGGTTCGCAGCAGCTCCAGAGGTCCTCCTTCACCCTCCCATTGGCTCTCAAAAGCGCATCTTTCACTAAGCCCCAAAATGAAAAGGTGGCTGAGGGAATTTCCTCTGCACTAAGCTTCTGCAGTGCTCTTAGCAAATCTTCCTTTATCTGTTCTCAGTTTGAAATAGAAAAACTTCCTGCCTGGGCAAATCAAGGACTATAATTCAATACAGTCACAATAAAATCGAGTGTAGTCTGTGTCCTAATATTGGTGCCCTGTCCCTTTAAAAGTATAACTAACTGCTCACTTAAAACCTGTACTGAACTACTGGCACCCATACTTCAAAGTACTCCAATATACCCTCTCTTTACCTTATCTTGTTGGTCAGCGTTTCAATGGTGACCTCTCAGCGTGTGTCGAGCATTCCCCATCTCCACTCAGGCGCCCATCTGGAGATTGCTCCAATTCATCCTCCAACTAACTTATCTAAAGATGATCTGTTAGGTACTCCCCAATTACCCAGTCTTGGTGGGACCTCCAACTGTAGCGTCCAGCACTACTTGGGTTCAGTGTCTCAGGTTTGGCCTGTAGATTGAAAAAGGACACAGACATGCTGGTCATTTGCTCAGGGAGAATGCCACTGTATTGAATCACCATCTCAGTTTAAATAGAGGGCTACCTTAAAAAGGAAGAAGTGGGTGTTTCCCAGGTAGCCTGAGATTACTGACTTTAGATAAAAAGCCCAGCTTCCTGACCATCCCCCACAGGCAGGAAAGCCAAAACAATATGGGACAATGGGAGACACAGGATATGAAACTATCAACCCACAGGCACATGCTAAGGCTCAGACCACTGAATAGATGTAACACATGCTAAGGCTCAGACCACTGAATGTCGCATCAGGGCCCTAAAGGCAGAAAGGCACGAACAAAGCGGAAGAGTATGGAGCTAGCGACCCATGGGCTGTGTCCTTCAAGGCTCAGAGTGTAGGTGAAGGTCAGAGCAAGGGCCTACAATTACCAAATGTATAGATTTCAAGAGCCTTCCTGTCTTAGGTCAATGATCTATTATTGTGAAGGGATACCATGGCCAAGGCAACTCTTTTAAAAGAATGCATTTAGTTAGGTTTAGTCCATTATTATCACTGTGTGGGAAACACAGCAGCATGCAGGCAGGCATGGTGCTGGAGCAGAATTGGAAAGCTTTACATCCTAATACTCAGGCAGAGAAAGAGAGACAATGGGTTTGGTGTGGACTTTTGAAACCTGAAAGCCCACTCCTTAGTTGTACACCTCTTCCAACAAGGCCACACCTCCTAATCCTTCTCAAACAGTTTTGCTAATTGGGGACCAAGCATTCAAACATATCAGACTAAGGGGGGCATTCTCATTAAAACCATTATGTTTCCTGAAGGATATTTCAAGACAGGCTCAGAAACATTACCTGGGCAGTAGTAAGCCATGCTTTAAGTTTGGATTTTTAGTTTTTATTTGGAAACAACATTTAATTTAAAGATATGCTGTTAACCACAGAGATAGCTGCCTCAAGCTTACGTGAGCTTGTAGACTATAGACTGACAGCTAGGGAGCCTACATAAACCAACCTACGCTCCTTGAATGTGGGTAACAGTTGTGTAGCTTGGTCTGTTTGTGGGACCCCTAGCAATGGGACCAGGATCTGTCCCTGACACATGAGTTGGCTCTTTGGAACATATTCCCTATGGTGGCATTGATGCAGAGACAGGGAGCTTGGTTCTGCCTCAACATGATATGTCATGCTTTGTTGACTTCCAGGGGAGGCCTTACCCTTCCTGAGGAGTGGATCGAGAGGTTAGAAAAGAGTCAAGGATGGGAGAAGAGGAGAGTGGGGAAACTGTGGTTGGTATGTAAAATAAATTTAAAAAAAAATTAATAATAAAAAAGAATGGAAGGAAGAAAAAAATGTTGCTAAGACACTACAGACTCCATTTACCTCCCCCAGCTTCTGATCTTGGCAACTTACGTGCTCAGAGTGGCCTTAGCATCTGCTTATTACTAAGAGATCCCACCATTGCTTCTACCCCTGTCTTTTTATTTCTGGGATCCAATTGGGGGTCTCACTACATTTATTCACTACATGTCCCTGGTCTTCTGCAATCTGTAAAAGTTTCTTAATCTTTCTTGATTGTTCAGAGCTGTTTCCATTCAAAGAATACTAACCAAGTATTTCATAGTTCACCCCTCAAATTTTACTTCTCTGTTATTATCTTCTTATGGTTGGCTACGAAAGAGACAATGGAAAAGACTGAAGAGCTCTGGTGTTCTCAAATGGAATGGCTATCTACAGTGAACACCAATCAAAGGATGGGCTTTCGAAACAGAGGAATGATTCAGTGGTCAGGCTTGAGGCACTGCAGACCTTACAGCTGGAGCTGTTTAACAATCAATTGGAAGTTTTTCCAGATACTCAGATATGAATGATCAAGCTGAAGCCACAAATTGTGCCAGAAATGTTGGCACTCCCACCAAGAGGCTATACCGAAATCACTCAGAGTGATTTGCAAGCTGAGGAAAAGAACAGCAAACACAGTAGGAAGTTTGGATGACATGTAAGATTTGATTGGAGGAAGGGAAGCCAATAAAGGAGGTGGAAGAGAAAGGAGGGCAGCCCTAGAGCAAAGAGGAAACCCAGATGTGAGCTGTCTCTAGAAAGTAAAAGGGATGATGGGCGTGTCAGTGCCACAGTCATAGATGAGGACATGCCCAACAACTAGAAGGGATGGGGACACTCGGAGGCACAGGGCACCTCTGCTTCAAAGAATGTGGAAGTCAGCACACCGGATGCATAACATGGTGTCCTAAGGAGATATCCCAGTAGAACAGAAGTACTTCTTTTTCTTTTTTTCCTCTCTTAGAGAAAGCCTGGCAAACAAACCAATAGGTTAGGAACAGAAGGTTGGGCCAGGCAAGTCTCTCTGTCTCTCTGTCTCTGTCCCTGTCTCTCTCCTCCCTCTCTCTCTCTTAGAAATTTTTTATTCATTTTACATACCAACCACAGATCTCCCTCTCCTCCCACTCCCTGCCCCGGACCAGTTTCCTCCTCTGAATAGGTGCAGCCTCCCACTGGGAGTCAGCAAAGCCTGGTACATTCAGTTAAGACAGGTCCAGGCCTCTCCCCGCTGCATCAAGGCTGTACAAGGTGTTCTACCATAGGTAATGGGCTCTAAAAAAGTCAGCTGCACCAGGGATAGACCCTGATCTCACTGCCAGGGGCCCATTAAACAGACCAAACAGTCTCCTGCATGCAAAGGGCCTAGTCCAGTTCCATGCAGGTGTTATGCCCGCATATAAGAATTTCCACCAGAGAGGCTGGACACATTGTTATGAGTCAGGATTTTATTGCTGCCTACAAAGAATGAGGACTAGGATCGATCACCTAGCTCTGCACAGCAGAAGGGGTAACAGAGCGTTGTCCCAATGGGCAGAGGTTTTTAAAGAAAACCCTACATAATCAAGATGTGGCACACCTTGATGTTCCAGGATTGGGCAAAGGGTTAAGGTACAGCAGCCACTGGAGTTTTCTGGTGCAAATCTAACCTTTGAATCCATTGGCTGCTGTGGAAGTTCACTCACAGACCTGGGCCCTGCCCCCAGAATGAATCCAGGTCCTTACACAGGCTTCACAGCCGTTGGTCTAAAGTTCATGAGTTCCCATGAGCTTGGTTCAGTTGTATCTGTAGATTTCCCCATCATGATCTTGACCCCCTTGCTCATATAATCCCTTTTTCCCCTGTTCCACTGGACTCCCAGAGTTCAACCTGGTGCTTGGCTGTGGATCTCTGCATGTGCTTCCATCAGTTACTGGATGAAGGCTCTATGCTGACAGTAGGGTGTTCACCAATCTGATTACCGGGGTAGGCCAGCTCAGGCACCCTCTCCACTATTGCTAATAGTCTAAGTTGGGCTCATCTTTGTGGATTCCTGGGAACTCCCTAGCACCAGGTTTCTCCCTAACCTCATGAGGTCTCCCTCTATCAAGGCATCTCCTTCATTGCTCTCCCAACCCATCCATCCAGCCAGGTCTCTTGCTTTGCTCATTACTTTATAGGCCAAAGCAGAAGAGATGCTATTGCTGGGAATGAGCAGAAGCTATGAGTGGGAGCCAGGTGAAGGCAGAGCTGAGAAATCATTGAGACCCTCATAGTAGACACATAGGGACCGAGAGGAAATGATATAGAAGTTTGCTTTCATAAACTCTTTGACATTTAGGAGAGCTATTATCACATACAGTTAAAGTGGGATTATTTAACCCATACTAACCCAGTTTTGTGCCTTTTACCCATGATACAGGTTTTGAAGTCAGTCTATTTACAATGCTCAGGTGCTCTGAGAACAATAACACAATGTGTTTCTGGACATTCCAGCCATACATGCTGCTTATGGATGAAACTCTAGTGTAAGAATCAAAAGAACAACTACATTTTATTCTTCACATGAGAGCAAACCTCTATATATGTCTGAAAGAATAACTTAGACTTACTTATTAAAGCTACATGTTTATAGAACAGCGTACTGAAAACATAAACAACACTAGGCTGAAATGTGGACTGTTTATTTATTGAATAGCTCATAAAATAATAATGCTACTCATAAAAATTGGTTATTCTCTTCTGTAATACAGCCTGGGATTTCTTTTGAGGCAGACAAAACATACCATCATCATAAGCAATGCAAAAGGAAATTATTAAATTTAACTTTTTAAATAATTAAGAGCACTGGCTTAAATCAAATGTTAGCTGACTATAGCTGTAAATTTGACTTTATACTTTTCATACCCTGCTGTATTATAAGACACTGAGTACTCATCGTGATGTAAGTGTATTCAGTAGTAGATCCTCCTGGCAAGGAGTAAGAAATGTCCCCGCTCAGTTATAAAGTGGCAAATCATCTTTTCCTTCTCTGGATTTTGTTCAGAATACACATCAGGGGTGTTTTAATTCTGATTTCCTGCATTAAACACACATAAATCTACTGTCATTACCGGGCAACAGAGAGATGAAATTTCTGCAAAAAAAAACCCCAATTAAGTAGCATGCTGAATAAAAGGAGTATACCCATCTCAAAAGATGAGCTAAAACAGGAACCTTTATTTCATAGCAGCATTGTAGAATGGCTAATGGCAGAAGACCTAGAATCAGGCTGCCCAGGTTCAAATCCATCCCTTGACCCTTACTAGGTGAAGCCTGGTGTGGGCTATTTAATCTTAGCAAGCCCTTCCTAAAAATGCCCTGATAGTAAATCTTACTGTGGAGTTGTGAGCACAAGCACTGAATACTAGTGACTACAAGAACAATGCTTCCTATATATAAACCCAAATAAAAAAAGCTTTCATTGTTGCACACTCACCCAGATGCTCACGTTTCTTCACGTTTTTCATAAAAAGGAACGCTCCTGGCAAACACGCTATAGAATGTACACTGTAAAAGGAGTCACTGCTGCTCAAAAAGTCACTTAACCAAGGACAGAACCAAGTTTTAAGTGTCCTGAAGGTTACCCAATTTAGGAGGCCATTTTTAAGAACACAGAATTACAGCTGAGTCTGCAACATGGCCCCTTCCTTTCTAGAACCTTTCTTACCCATGCAGAAGCTGAATGCTCACCAGAGCCCTCCAAGCTCCAGTCCAGCATATTCCAGCTCATGCTGTGTTATGACTTGAAAGCTCTCAGTAACCCCTGCAGTAATGCGGAACAAATATTAGAATGCTCTACAAGGTTAACAACAGCAAAATCCTGACTCCCCAGGGAAGGTTCTTGGACCCCCTTCAACTCAGTGCTGAGAGACTCCCGGAGTCTCTTAGTTGGAAGGACCAAGTCCGGGCTTTTACTGTTGTGAGCATGCTTTACGTGCAGGCCAGAGGCTGTGTGCTCCTGGAGGAGCAGGCGGATTTGTGAGGCTGCCAAGGAACCAGCTGCCTGCAGCTCCAGCTTGCTGAGAGCCAGGCCTTCTGAGACAGGGCTGCAAGGTCTCAGTCATCGCGCCTAGAAGAGGCTTGCGGGTGACACAGGAATATCGCTGAGGGGAAAAGCAGGAAGCTACCAGGAAAGAAAGCAAAAACAGGGTGTTGTCCTCTTGAACCGCACTGAGACTTTGACCTAACAGAAACACCGGCTGGAGACTTCACTGTCAGGAAGTGAATGCATCGCCAAGTCTTTGGAGAACAGGAGCAATGAAGGCAAAACACTAGGGAGACATTGTCTTTTCTTACTTTCCTTTTTCAGATGTACTTACAAACCACTCAAAACCCGGCAGTTCACATTATTTATCTTCATTGAGCAAATTCCATGTATTAATAGAATTTATTTTTATTTTTTTAAGATAAGCAGGGAGCTATGCTGAGGGGGTATTAGAATTATCTTTATAGCTATCTGGAAAATCTCTTCATTTAATGGAAGGCAGCATAACTAACCATAGTGGTGTTGAGCCCGGCTACAGATCTTTCTAGGTGGGTCTTGATCAAAAATAAAATCTTTCCCAACTTCCCTGTATGCAAGATAGGGAGAAAAATAACACCTACCTTTCCAGGCCAGGGGACTGAAAAGACTGAAGAAGACCAGACAAGCACCTGATCCATCTCCTACTACATTGCCAGCAGCACCTACTAAGTGTGAAATTAACTACCTAGTCAACTGCACTGCTTTAAGCATGTCGTTGTCTCCCATAGGCATCACCTGATAACCTCTTAACCCAACACATCAGTCACTTAACAGACCAAGGGAAAGATGGGAACACTGGCATGTTCCAATGTAATAGTAGAAACTGCTATTTATCCTTTTCTTTATTGCTGATTTATTTCTCTAATAAATAATTTTTTGAATACAAAGTCACTAACTAAAGACCCCAACTTGAATATTTCTATGAAATGCTTATTATTACTAAACTTGTTTTGCATAAAGCTCTGCATAAGAACACAATGTTTAAGAACTTGTCATTGATGTCTTGTTAAAGCAGCAGTGTGCGTTTACATCTCAGTCTTCTGGAAATCTATTCTCAGAAGGAAATAGGGATTTGTGGCAAAAGTAGAAAGTATGGTCTTTGGCCCTTGGGAAGCCTATAATTTAATAGAGTAATTGGCTGGACACAGAGCCACATAATAAATACAGCAGAAGAACGAAAGCAAACATTTAGACATAGCTGAGCACAGCTGCATCGATTTACACAGGTGCTAAATAGCATCAGGGCAAGGAAAGTCAGAGAGCAGTGCTTTTTACAGCACTTGGCAACCAGAATACAGAGCAATATAAGGTTAGAAAAGTCTTCTTGGTGCTGAACAATGATGAGGCAAGAGAAACTCAAAGACCAGAAAGAACAGATGTACCAGATTAGAAATGAGTGAAGCTGAGTTGTAGTTGAAATTAGTCATTGAGTGTGTCCACTGTGTCAAGAGCTTGGCTTGATGGGAATCATCTCATTTCACTCTCAGAGGCTTGGGAAAATTCATTGACGACTGAGATTTGTGTCTAAGTGTCAGCAAGTTCCTGTTCTGAGATCAAAGCCCCATTTGGTCTAACTCCAAACGTGCCCTCCACGGTATTTACTGTACTTCCTTGCCGCATCATATCATAAAAGAGGAAAGATTAGGACCACTCGAGAAACAGCCACTGGGTTCACAACTACTTATCTAAGAAGCCATGAGGTGGGGATGGGGTGGACTGCCCACAGCCTGAGGAGAAGTCAGGTTAGGAGGAGGGCCAAGGGAGCACTCCACTTCCTCAAGAGCATAGTTGACAAACTCTTCCTTCATGAGTAATGAAGATGCTTTGATGAACCCACTTTCTCTCTCCAGCACAACAGTATGGAGATCCCACACAGAAGAAGGTGAGCCGTCCCAACTAGGCATGGAGGTGACCAGAGAGGACACTAGTTAGTCATCTACCAGGAGCACTGCCAATTGGTAATTGAACATGGAAAATATCTGCTGCCCTAGTAATAATGCTTTACTAAGCAGCCAGTTTCTATAAGCCTTCTTCATGTAACCACCAACACAACAGAGCATCTGCGAACCAAAGACCCTGAACTTGAGTCCTATTGACTCTTTGACCTTGGATAAGCTTTATACATATTCTAGCATCCCTTATAATGTATGCATACTGTCTACATTAGTATTGTGGAGAAAATCAACAGGAATTACACACAAAAAATGCACAGAGTTTGGAACATTACAAGTGCCCAGACTAGTTTAATATTGCCACTGAAGACATTATAAGACAGGTAAGACACTTCTCAAGCTCTCAAAAGCAGTCGGAAGCATCTTTTGTCCTTCTTCACATAGCTGTTAATCAATACTGCCATCCTCATGACAAACAAAAATCTACCTAAAGGTTATCTGGTGAGGCAAGTATATTTTTCTGTGGGTGGTGCCACCTCTGTGTATGAGATGAACTTCCTATGTAATGGCAGTCCACACAAACTCCAGTTACCATATCCTGACACTACAGTGGAAGGCCACCTTCCCAATCTGGACATTTCTCCTCAAGCTTTGTGTGTCTCTCAGGCTTTCTTTGAGGCCATTTCAGATACAACCATGCCAGGGTTGGGGATGCTGCTTAATGACAATCACGTTGCCAGCGGTTTTGTTTGGGTGCTGCTCCGTCAAAATAACGGTGGAGTGGGGGATAAGCGCAGTCGATTGCAGCTGCTCATCATTACCCAGATAAGCCAGAGAACTCTTCCAATTTACCTTAGTGTGCAATAAAGCCAATCAGCAAATGAAAACATGATTTTCTCACTTACTGAAATGATATTTAGCTTGTAATTGCTGCCTGGGAATGTCAAGACAAGAAGAAATTGCTCTCCTCCCCACAAATTGATGTTGGGCGATTTTTTTTAAGTCAAGACTATCATTTGATAGACTCAGGTATTTCATCCTAGTCTCAAGAAAAGCTTAAACATATATTGTGTCTTTGATATAAAATAGCATACTTAAGCTTAAAACATGAGAATTATGGCATATATTATCCTCTTCATGGTCCTGTTACTTAAGCTCTAGATAGCAAAAATTAATTTGGAAAATCTATTTTTTTTGCAAACATGTTTAATAATTCCAGAGGAAAAAAACAGCATAGAAAATACACCATTTATATAATTAAGAAATCTGTCGCAAATCACCATAAAATTATTAAGACTAGTTAAATTACACTATTTTTAAAAATTATGCTGCATATGTGTGCCATTGTGCCATTATACAATATAAGAGCAAGAATAAGAAAATTGATCTTTTATTTTGTGTGAATTCAGCAACTAAATTGACTTGAGTTGGTCCAGTTATGAAGCATTGTCACTGCACTAAAATTTCCAGTCTAGCTGTGGGATTCATTAGAATGACTTAGAGACCATGTCTGCCTATAAATAGAAAAGCTTTTAACCCAGTCCTTGTCCATGAGGCTGGATGTCTTAGCTGGTCTTTAGTATACAAAGGAATCTTGAAGAAGTAGGCTCCAATGTCAGTAAAGGAAAGGACTTGCTAGTAGAGTGAGATCAAGCCGACAAAGAGCAAAAGCTTCCTTCTTCCAAGTCCTTAGATTTGCTTGCAGCAGAAGGCATCACCCAGATTAGATCTGGATTAAACATGTGTCTTCCTACCTCAAAGCTCCAGATTAGTAAATCTCTCCACTTCAAATTAAGAGAAATCCTTCACAGGTTTTAGTTAATTCTAGACGTAGTCAAGTTGACATGAAGAATAGTTACCACGGTTACTGAAGAATAGTTATCACGGTTACTGATAATAAACTACATACTTTATTCCATTTTCAGAAATTTTTACCTGTCACTAGGTTGTGAGGAGAATGTTAATATATGATGGATATAAATGAAGGGATGTGGTTGTCCATGGATCTGTGAGCTTTAGTCATCTGTATAGATCTTTGGAATTGTTGCCACAATATGAATATAGACTTGTTCTGTCAGCCTAAAGGGCCCCCTAAGACTATCCTTTGTGAACACTGCCTCCTCACTCCTGGTGATCACTAATGTTTTCTCTTTCTTCCATTGCTTTTTTCAAGGTTATAAAAATAGAACGACAGTATGTTACCTTTTGTGCCTGGCCATACTGTTTTGAGATTCATTGAGTTTGTTGTTTGTGACAAAAGTTAGCTCAGTTGTTATTGTTGATCACCATTTCACAATGAAAGAATTTCAAGGTGTCTCCAATTTGGGGGTCTTAGAATTAAAGTTGTTATGAACACTCAAGTACAAATTTTTTGTCAACCTGTGTTTTCATTTCTCTGGGACAAATGCCCAGGAGTACAGTGCCCTACAATAGTGTCATGACTACTTTTGAGAAAAAAAAATCATCACATATTCTCACCAGTGATATATGAAAAATCCAGTTTCTCTGTGTTCTCTCCAACATGTAATGTGGCCACTAGTTTTTATTCTAGCCATCTGGAAGATAGGAAGTGTTATATAAGTCTGAAAGCAGAAATAGAAATATAAGTTTTTTGAAAGTCCTTTGCAGGTTCCTACCTGGGGCCATGTTTGTGTCCACAAGCCGTGCTGCTGCTGGGATCATGCTGCCATTGGAACCTTGCTGATCTGGGTGGTCTTGGCTGCCACTGGGGGCCAAGGTGACATCCAGACCTGGACTGCTGCTGAGGACCATATCAAAGTCTGTGCTGAAGACTGTGGCCCATATTGCCAGTATGGCCCTCTCAGAGGCCAGGGGTCTGGACTGCAATTTATGGCTTTGTTGGAGTCTGGGGGCCCATGCTGCACCCAAGGCCATACAGATCTGGGTGGTCTGTGCTGCCACACGGGGCCACAATGTCATCTGGGCCTAGGCTGTTGCCAAAGCCATGTCTGGGTCCATAGCCATACTACAGCCAGGGTCTGTGTTGATATCTGAGGTTCCTATTACCATTGAAGGCCATAAATGCTCAAAGTCTGAGGGCCATACTGCCATTAGGGCTGTGCTGATATAGATAGCCATCTGGAGCAATGATGATATCCAGACCTGGCTGCTGTTGAGGACCATGTCTGGGTCTGTGGTCCTACCACAGTTGGGTTATATGTTAACATCCAAGGACCATGTTGCCACCAAAGGTCATGTGGAAGCCTGAGGTTTGGGCCACAACTTGTGGCCTTGTTGATGCCCAGGGACCATGCAGCTGTCAGAGTCATCCTAATTGGAGAGGCCATTGCTTCCACCTGGAGCCAGGATGTCATCTAGACCTGAGCATATGCCAAGGGCTATGCTGCAGCTGGAGTCTGTGTTGATGTCTGTGGCCTGTGACACCTCAGAGGGGCACAAGGACTAAGTACAATGAAATCAAAGGGCCATGCATATCCGACCTCACCCTTTGCTGGCTCTAGGAAAGCTGGCCCAGCCTCTCATTGGACACTGCAGCAAGAGAGCAGGCCCCAATTCTCACAGGAGAGCTGACCCTTGCACTAAGGAGATGGCCCCACTCTTCACTACAGGCTAAGGAGAATTGACCTTGAAGGCACGCCCATAAAGGAGCTGGCTCTGCACCCTTGCCTGAGGCTGGTGGCCCTAATGACCCATATTGACCAGCTCAGCTATCACCCAGACCCACAGTTGGGTCTGTGGTCTACCCCATCTCAGACCTGCTGGAGCTGGTGAAGGGCTAGTCCTGTGAGATACCAGCGGGATCTCCATGATATCCCAGAAGATCCAGTATGGTGATGTGCAAGAAACCAAAGGCCTTTGCTGATTGAACATGTGACACATGCTCCCAATGCCACCAGGATGAATGAAGAGATGTTGAAGACAGAGAAAAGTCAAGAGGGATTTGTTTGTTTGTTTCTTGGGGTTTTTTTATTCTTGTTTTTGTTTGCTTGCTTGCTATGTTTTATTTTGTTTTGTTTTGTTTTTAATTTTTATTTTGAAAGTACTGCAAGGGTAAGCAGAGGATGTGGAGGGACTGGGAGGTGAGCAGAATTGGAGTGCATAATGCGAAATTCCCAAAGAATCAATAAAAAAATTATGCTAAAAAATAACAGATGGCTTGTTTTAAAAAAAAATGTAGGGAATTTAGTACACCTAGAACTGGAAGAAAAACGACAAAATGAATATATCAAGTATTATTTGACTTTTATGTTACTGATAAAGCAACATCAATAAATAAGAATCAGTGGTTGTGAATGAGTTAAGTTTTCCTTAAGCTAACAGGAAATGCTAACCGCGGCTTGCACAGCTTCTAAAAACTCAATAAGAAAAGTCCTCACCCATTAAACCCTATTAACATCACTTTTCCCTTCAGTTTCTGACCCTGTTTGTAAATCGTTAGCCTTAGCTGCAAGGTCAAGAGATATACTTCAGGCATCTCCTTGAGAGGCTGGCTTTTACGGACCTGGTACTTTCTGTTAATCCAAGGGCTCTCGGCTGGAAGAAAGTGTTCAGTTCCTTAACTGACTGACACTTTCCTCCGTCTCACATCCAAGTTGGCTGTGCTGCTGGCTCTCCACTGTGGATGCCATCCTGCAGCCTCAGTTCTTGGCCCGGGAAAGCTCCCTCCCAGAGTGTGGCGCGTCGAAGAAGGCTTGGCATGGATTAAAAAATCCAAGCTGAAGCTCTGGCTGTGGCTGCTGTAGCATTTCATGGAAACGAGAAGATAAAATCTTCAGGCAAACTGCTGAAATAGCAAGAAAACCGAAGAAGCAAGGAAAATCACTTAACATTAAAGTTTCAAAGATTCGCTGAAAAGAAAGCGCAAGCCTCATTTCACCCAGGCAGTTTGCTCTTCCAGAACAATTTGGAGTTCACTTAGGGACGTTTCAGTTACAATCATGCTTTGGCTAAATTTATGAGCTGAGGATAATATCCTATAAAAGAGACATTTGAATGCTGCGTTATATGTATTGTCTTACAAAACTCTTCAGGATCACAATTATATATTGAAAAGAAAATATTATCCTCGGTGTTACTAGAGGACTGTCTTCCCTGGAGCACTAGAAGCAACCAAAAGTGAAGTATCCAGCCTGAGGAGAAAGGTCAAAGCAGGAACCCTTTGGTGATGTCACCAATGACCAGCTAAAGATTACGACCTGCCACCAATAGCATAAGGGACCATATCAAAATCCCTTCAGTACCCAAAATATGGCATTGCAACCTAGAGAATGAATGAATATATTCATCCACATTCATCTGCCCTGGTTCAGAGCTAGGACAGCAGAGCAGTAACTAAGGACCTTGTTGAGCATGAAGCCATGAACACAGAGGAGCCACCAGGCAGATCTGCTGGTCCACATGGCTATTTCAAGGGACTCCAGAACCGAACAACTAAAATCAGGGATCTTAATGGATTTTCAATCTAGAATACACCAACAGGCCAAAGATAGATCCAAAGTAATAATAATAAAGCAAAATAGAAACAACGGAAACAAAACAACACCCTGTAGTCTCATTGATTCTCCTTTTCCTGCTATTAGCTGTTTGAAAGGTTTTTGTTTTTTGTTTTTTGTTTTTTGTTTTTTTTTTTTTTTGAAGATTCTAAGCTCTTGAATTATAGAAAGCATGGAAGGGGGCCACAGGCTAGTATCCCTTCTTCACCTTTACCAGTCTGTGAACAGAGATAAAACAAAGCTGTCATGTCCAGAATTGAAGATAAGACGTGTGTGTGTGTGTGTGTGTGTGTGTGTGTGTGTGTGTGTGTGTGTGTGTTTATCGAGGGTAGTTATAGCTGGCACCAACAGTTTCAACTCCCACTACATCCTTATTAAGTATCTCGTCGAGGCCAGCAGTGCACTCCATTCATCAAGGCCATATCTGGAGGGTGACCCTGGTGAGGTAGCTTCTCTAATGTCGGTATAACTGGTCCTTAATGTAAGAACACATGAGAAGCCCTCCAAATGCCACTAACACAGAGGAAGTGATCTTCCCCATATACTAAGTCTTTTCTCATTAACCTCAAGATTTAATTTGGATAGGCAAGTGAAACATGAAATTCCCAACTATCTTTTTCCTTTTGACCTCCCACCCGATTTGTTCTGTGACCTAAAAGGTGGGTTGATTTCCCCCCTTACCATTTAAATCCAAGAAAGACTACTGAGTGTGATTTGAAGAAATAGCATTATAGGCTGCAGCATCACGCCCAGTTGTGGAAGCAATCATTTATTAAAGGATGACAACATATGTGGATGAATATATTCATTCTCTAGGTTGCGATGCCATTTTTCCGGTACTGAAGGGATTTGGATATGGTCCCTTATGCTATTTTTCAAATTCCATATGCTTGGGGTAAAGGCAAAGCTTGTCACTTTCCATTTTTGAGGATTGCAAAGCATTGTCTCAATCCTTTGATTTAACATGACTTTGAAAATTACCTCCAAATTCCAAGCAAGATTTTGATATAAAGCCCTACCCATCTCTAAAAAGACAGAAAGGTTATCATGACTAACTAAATAGATTCTTTCCAGGGCGCAGCAAGGTCTATTTTCAGGGTCTGCCTTGGCAAAGGTGACAAAAGTGGTTGACCCTCAGAAACAGAGCAAACTGGGCCTTTAAGCTTCCTGCCCGTGTGAGCACACGTTTCTTACCAGTAGATGTACTTAGTCTGGGTGTATTTACAAGTTCCAGGTCTGCCTTTCCTTCTGTGACCTCTTCCCAGCATCAGCTCCTCTCTTCCAGGAGAATGAAACTTCAGGATGGTGAGAGGAAATGATTTCATCTGGGTGGAGAAGGAAAAAACTGGGACTTACAATTCAGTACCCACCCCCTCAACTGAAAGTCAAACGTGCTGCCTAAGAAAAACAGCTGGCTGAGTCTCTTGCTCCAACAGCCTCCCCAAGGGATGGAACCCAGGGAAGGGATGCCATCAGACTAGCTTCTTGGTCATATGCCCTAATCATGTCCTCCTTGGCGTCCTTCCCTTTTTATTTCAGTGGCTGCATCTCTCTTCAGAGGAGGAGAGAGCTGCCCTGACTCTCCTAATTTCCCTCACCTCACACACACAGGCACGCAGGGAAAAGACAACTGGCCTTCCTTCCTGTGGGTTATATATAAGTCTGCTGCTGAGATTCTTACATAATTGTGCTAACCCTGAACACTAACCTACAACTATATTTAAAAATAAGTAAGTAAGTAAGTAAGTAAGTAAATAAATAAATAAATAAATAAATAAGGATACTTTTAAGGCCTATCCAAAGCCAGAAAAGCAGCTTTCCTCAGAGGAGAAAAACCCATCACAAGGCATATGAGGCATATGTTAATGAAACCTACTCTCATTAAAACATCTTTTATCTCCTGCTTGCTGCAAAGATGAGGTTGTCAGAGGACAGCAGAATGGACTGCTTTTAGAGTCGTGATCACACAGAGAATGAAAGCTGGTCTACTTCAAGCATGTAGATAGAGGAATGGAACCAACCTCTGTGTGGGTCTCCTTCCTCAGGGATCTTTGGCCACTGGTCCACAAGGGTGGAGGGAGCAGAAGCAAGAAACAGGGTTCAGATAACTGTGAATATCATGGCGATAGCCCTCAAAGAGATGACTTCAGTGAGACAGCTCAACTCTACTCCAGAGGATAGGAAATATATAAGATTGAGAAGCCTGGGGACAAACCCTAATTTGCATTAAGTGCCATGGTCCTATCATATAGCTGAATTAGTGGAAACAGAACCCTATCAAAATGGCTAGAGCATCAGCTTAACAATCATGTGGGCATCAGGGGAAGAGTATTTGCAGAGAACTATAGTAAGGATTACCTTTGAGGTAAGTCAGGCATCCTAGAGACATCCTCCAGATAAGGTTAGGTAGAGAGCAGAAAGCCCCTACTGTGGGGGAGGAGGAGAAGGCATCCACATTGCCAGGCTTAGAGAGAGCAACCAGCCTAGTGAACTGCAACCTCTGACCAGAAGGGCCCCCCAACACCTCTAGGCTCATCAAGGCAGCCTTCTGAGGAGCTCAGAAATGGAACTAGCTGTGAGTTTAATACTTTACACCACCACATCCTTCCTTTCTACTGTCTCCACCAAGGCATCCTTGTCTCCTTTGTTTTAAAGCAGCAAACATATGTCCTGTTGCCATGGGGTGAGAGTTTCTCCTAGGAGAAAGAATAGCTGGTCTACGGGACAGGAGAATATTAACTCTGAACTAGAACACTGGATGTTCTCATGCAATAGTGACTCCTAGAAGAGACATTGCCTTGTCCAGAGACAGGCAAGGCACTGTTATAGTCTCTGTGGAGGACACATGGGAGGAGCCTTGTGCTACAGATGATCCCAGGCTTAGTCAGTTTGGAGAAGGAAGAAGTCAAAATTAACATTCATTAGAACTGTGTCAGAATAGCTCTGTTTTATGATGTCTGTTTTATGCTTATGTCAGTTGTTTGGTAAAATGCTTTCCATAGAATGCAGTCTCAGCTATTCCCAATAAACCCTTTTATTGCTACATGAATCTCCAAGTTAACAAGTTTTTTCAAAGATTGGTTTGGAAAATTCTTGAAGTAGGGGATTGATGTAGGAGAAAATATCATATGTAGCAAAATTCTGGTATCTGCAATAGGCACTCAGGCATTTTACATTTTTAAAAGTTAAGCCTCCCAGACTGCTGTAACTGTTTATAACACAGGGGAGGGGCTCTGGGAGATGGCCCAAAGAAACTTTCTTCCAGGAAAACTTCATAAAATTTATAAAATAACTTTTTAAGGCTTAAAGGCATCCTTTACTTACTTGGTTTTAATTGGTTTCTTGGGTAAAATAGTTTGTTTACTAAACAGCCAAATGTTAACTTTTAAAATAGTTCAGTAAAGGATTTAGACTAGAATTCAGGTTCTAGTACAACTCAGATATTTGATTGCTAAGTGATTGAAGAACAAATTTATACAACTGTAAAGAAACACTCTTAAAAATGAAGATTTGGGTATTACCATGTACCTTACATTTACTTTAGGATGCCTTATAGACATCCTAATCAATAATGTAAGAATGTTGCTTCTGCTTAGAAATCTCCAGAAATGTTTCACATCTCTAAGATTTTTATTAGACAAAGAGCTAAAGTGTTAAACATCTTTAAGAAACATTTTTATAATACAAAATATTGTGGCAGATCCTATAAGCATATATATTGCTGACAAAAAAATTCCAAAATATTAGATACCTAGAAGTCATCTAAATTTTGCTTAGACTATTATCTAAAACAGTATTGAAGTGGATCATAGAAAGGGGAAGGCAAGGAAAGCATATTTATTCCTCTAATAATCTTTAAATAAAACTTGCCAAACAGACAATGGCAAACTCAATGAGATACATGACAAATATGGCCAAAAATCTATCGACTTCCTTGGAGAAGCAGATGATGAAGTTGGATGTGGCTGCACTTAGCTATAATCCCAGCACTCTGGAGCCTGAGTCTGAAGCCACAAGTTTGAGTCTAACGTTAGTTATATAGCATAATCTGTCACCAAAGATTAGAAATGGGGGTTGCCTATTTTTTGAGTCTAGGTAATCATGAGTCTTGTAACTGGCTTCAGTCAGTGGGGGCATTAACAAACGTCACAATGCAGATGCTGATCTTGCCTGTAGCATTGAAGCATGTCTTCTTTTGCTGGATGAAACATGCTACATCAAGGGAGGAAATCCAGGTTAAACTTCTCCAAAATGCTGTTCCTCTGAAAGAGCACCAAGAGCTCCAGTGGATGACCACATTACCTCCAAAAGCTGAGCCACTTGCACCCACAGCTGGCCTCACATCTGGAGACATACAAATTCAATTACCGCCCAGAGCAATGTAGCCCAAATTGCTGACTCTAGAATTATGAACTAAATAAATAGTAGTTGCTAAGCACCACAATTTAGGCGGTTCACTATTCCATCACAGACAACTCATGAAAGGCAGAAAACAAATTAGCTCAGTCGATTCAGAAGACAAATACCTAATCACCTCTAAATTTTAATTAATCCATATTATGTAAGTCACCACTGTGTTCAATTTGTAGTTGACTTGTTGCTAATAATTGGTAAGAAAGAAATATATGATTCTGTTTGCAAAGTTCTTAAGTTTGCTTCTCTGTTGCTGTGATAAAAGGTTTACCAAGACCACTTTGGGAATGAAAGAGTTTATTTGGCTGACATGTCTCAAACACAGTTCACCATCTTGGCAAGTCAAGACAAGAACCTAGAGGCAGGAAGTAAAGCAGAGGCCATGGAGGATGCTGCTTACTGGCTTGCTAGCCATGGCTTCCTACAGCATCCAGGACCATCTGTCCAGGAGTGTGTCGCTACCCATAGTACCCTAGGCCCTCCCACTTCAATCATTAGTCAAGAAAATGCCCCACAGAGTTGCAAACAAGCCACTTTAATAGAGACAAATTCTTCAAGTAAGGTTCTTTCCTTCCCAGCTGACTGTAGGTAGCATGTGTCATGTTCACAAAAGCAAACAACAAGCAAGCAGCATGGCCTATAAACCTTATGGCTGGTTTTCTGGGGGACAAGATTCTTCTCTGACATTAGATAGTGTCCATCTGCCTGTACTACCCAGAATGGGTGTGACCATTTGTTTTTAGCCTAGAGTAATACCCTAAACTCTCTCATATCCCAGCCTTGCGTGTAACTCTCTAGGCCTATTTGTGGGAAAATTGCTATCTCTATTATCCAAACCAGTTTGAGAGTTTCTGGCTTCTTGGATTCTAACTGATAAGGTTTAATTTTTCTTTTTAGATTTTATTTTGTTTTGTATGGAGAAGTGCTTTTCCTGAATGTATGTCTGTGTACTATGTGCATGCCTGGTGTCAGCAGAGGGCAGTCGATGCCAAAACTGGACCTATAAACAGTTATGAGCTGCCATTGTGTGCTGGGAATAGAACCCAGGTCCTCTGCAAGAGCAGTCAAGTGCTTTTAACTTATGTACCATCTCTCCAGCCCCTGACACATTTGTCTTTCTTAAATAGTAATTTCTTATAAACAAGGCAAAGTCACTACTAAAAATGTGTCATTGGCAAGAAATATTCGTTGGTAGTTACACCAAATTTGCACCTTTTTGATTTATTTAGAAAAGAAAAAAATGAAAATTTTGTATTTCATACATTTTGATCTTATTACAGTCTACGGATATTCTTTGACACAAAAAACAAACATAAAATTAGGCTGTAATGCTGTAAAATAGGACAGGCTATAATTTTAAACCTACATGCTGGCTATAGTAGATAAAATCAATGTTCTCATCATCTTTAGCCATCAGAGAAATGCAAATCAAAACAACTTTGAGATACCACCTGAAACCTGTCAGATTGGCTAAGATAAAAGACACAGATGACAGCCTATGCTGGAGAGGGTGTGGAGCAAGGGGAACACTCCTCTATTGTTGGTGGGAGTGTAAGCTTATTCAGCCACTCTGGAATGCAGTATGGCGGTTTCTCAGAAAACTGAGAATCAATCTCCCCAAAGACCCAGCAATACCACTTCTGGGTGTATACCCTAAAGATGCACAGTCGCACTCCAATGGCATTAGCTCAACTATGTTCATAGCAGCATTATTTGTAATAGCAAGAACCTGGAACAACCTAGATGCCCCTTAACTGAAGAATGGATTAACAAACTGTGGTATATCTACACAATGGAGTACTACTCAGCAGTAAGAAAAAATAATATCCTAAAATTCACAGGAAAATGGATGTATTTGGAGAATATCCTCCTGAGCGAGGTATCACAAACCCAGAAAGATAACCAGGGGATGTACTCACTCATTAGTGGACTCTAAACAAACAAACAAACAAACAAACAAACAAAAAAAGCAAAGCATGCCCAAGTTGCAAACCACAACCACTGAACAGCTTGGGATCAGAAACACCTTGGATTGACTCCTTAGATCCCACTCCCTCTAGAGGAACACCTGACTCAGTCTTGAGGTTGGGGGGATAAAACTGGATTTGCCAGAAGTGGAGGCTGAACTAAGCAATACTGGGACAGTGGGACCTTGGAACCGCCTGCCCATGGTGGGGATGGGGAGGTGTGGTGGGAGGGGGAAGGGACCTTGAGTAGGGATATACAAGGATGTAAAATGTGACTTCTTTATTCATAATAATAAAAAAAGAAGAAGAAACAAAAAAAAAAACAAAAAACAAAACAAAAATCAATGTTCTAAAACTTGCAAGAAAGTATAATGCCTGTACCTATCTGTGTTTCTTTTTAGGGAAACCACATGTGTTGGTATCCTCCAGTAATGCTGAAACTGGTTTTTCCACTCACCAATAAAGGAAACAGTACTGCTCTCTAATGCCTAGCACCGAAAAGATGGCCTTCATAAACCCCTGCAAGACCAAGTCTGAGACCAAGTGAGATGGCCAAGCATCATGTAAATGAATCCTGAATCAGGGTAACTCTGCGTAAGCAGACAATTGTTTAAACCTACATTTTAAACCTTAGATGGCTATGACTCTTCTCACACTGGTTATGCAATCTGCCTGCAATAAACTACACAGGTGCTTGCTTTATGGTTAGTAAAGAACAGTGTCAAGCAAGATGTCCAGTCCGCTCTGCATAGCTCTCGCCAGGCATGGCTCTCTCTCATTACTCACTTCTGGAGGGATTCAGTAAAATGATACATCAAAATGCCTTTATTACAAAATGATCTTTTTCCTGAGCATACAGTTGCCAAAATATATTCTGCTGCTTCCTAAGAATGGGTTTCTTGTATAAAGAAAAGCATTCTTTCTCCTAATAAGTGGAGAACGGCTGTTTTAGAGACCCATGATGCAAATCTCTGAGAAGTATTATAGTTTCCTTTTAAACTATGTTTAAGCCATTATTCATCAAGATGCCCGTTTATGACACATGGCTTTAGCAGACACCATTACATTAACCTGGCAAGGAACAGAAAATGTGGTCCAAGGTGAGGGGGGGATAAGACATGTGCTGACATTTTGAACAAGGATGACAAAAGAATGTGATTCTGTTGCCAAGAAAGGAAGCTGTTAAGGCAGGGAGATGATAGGTCTCATTCTGATCTTATAAAGGTGATTTTACAAACATAGACACCTAGCAATTGGACATTCAGGTCTGGAGTTTGTAATAGTCCTGACTAGAGGCGCCTATGTGCCTCTAGTCACATAACCATAAACAGATCTCAAAAGCCAAGCCAGTGGGTTGGATCAGAAAGGAAACCATGAGAGAGGAAAATCTAACAAAGGCATGATTTCTTCCTGTATTTAGGGAGCCCTCAGGAAGTAGGAGAGAACGAGAGAAGCATGCTTGGTGGAAGCCAGATGAAGACTCAGGAATAGACAATGTTACTCAGAGGTTAACTAGACGACAAAGTCATCGGGGTCACTGAGTGTGGCTGCTGTGAAGCCTGAAATCTTCTAGTGAGCGTGGTGCTCATAAAGGACTTCAGGGAAAGCTGAGAGTGCAGAGGAAGTAATGCAAGGTACTCCGGCTTAGTAAATCATGACAAAGAAGGTAAAATGTGGATTGGTAACGTACTAGCCAAGTGGAGTGAACATCACATCACTGGGAGATAAAAGGAGGCCATCAGCTACTTGGAAGCAACAAGAGCGTTGAGAATTGTAAGCAAAGGAGAAGTTCACCTCCCTGCTGAGGTTCCTGGGAGGATGCAGGCACTGAGGCCAGGGTACTGGTAACATACACTGCTCTAGTCTCTCAGATACTAGTGTGAGACCTGCTTGCAAACTTTCAAGTAATGACGGCCTTTGTCTGAGCAGTTTTAAAAATATAATTCTGTGTCTTATAAAAAGTCAGGGAAGTGTACAGTGATATTCTCTACATCATTCAGTATGTTGCAAAACCAAACAAAAAACAGAAAAATAAAGCTTAAGTGTCTGAAACACAAATTCTAGTTTGTATTTATGAAGACTCAGAGCTGGATATTGTGGGGGAAAGGCTGGAATATCAGAGAGAGGAAAGAGACCACAGTCAATTCTCACCCAGCCAACTTCTCAGGGTAAAAGCTATCTTCAAGAGTCCTCAGCCTGGCTCATCCTTCTACAGAAAACCACAACTTTTGCCTATGTCTCCTTAAATATCTTCTTCGCCCAGTTGTTTCACTTCTGGGTTCAACTCTGCATTGTAATTCTAGAGTTAAGATTAAAGATGTGAGCTACTACTATTAGTTAGTTAGGCCTTGAACTCACAGGAACACAGAACGATCTGTCTCTAGAGTTAAGGGATTAGAGGTGTAGGTCAGCACTGTTCCTCCCCTCCCCCCCTCTGGCCACTCTCTGGCCCTCCTGGCTTGACTGTGGGTGGATCTACTCTCTGATATTCTAAACTGATTTTTATTAAATATAAAATATATTAATTACCACAAGTGTCCTTCAGTAAGTGTGTGATTCTGGATCCCTTCAGCAGAGTGCCACACAGGTTTTAGAAATGATGGGCAAACCACACAGGCACTGAAGCAGGATGGAGCTCAAAATACTTTTGCATACATTATAAATAATACAATTTGGATTCGGGATACCCCTCCCTTATATCGAAAGTTTGATTCCCAGCCCGTGGCACTAACTCCATCTTTCAACTGGCTCCTGCTTCTGACACGGAGCTCTAGCTGTGGACACTCCCTGGCCACTGGGCTGGAGTGATGCAGGCACCCTTGGTATGCAACCCTGGTGGGCACCATAAGGCCCCATCTGCTTGCTGCTGCTGCAGGCCTGCACCCAGAATTTCTTATCCCTCAGCCTTCTCTGCATTCGGCTTACTCTGTTTCTCCCTCTAATCACTGGCTTTTGTTTTGCAGGGATTACGTGTCTTTTGAATGTAGATAATATTGTTCTTGAAAAACTGTCTCTGGAATTGGGGTATGGCCTCTCTCTTCTAATTCAAGCATATTTGTTTAAATTTTTCTTCCAAAATCTCTGTCCTAGGTCAAAAAGCCTTCTAACTCTATGACCAAGAGAGAAAAACAATACAACCCACAAAAGGAAACTGCTTTAGAACAGCTAAAATATAAACTTTCTCTGCCTTGAGATTTGTAAGATTATTGGATAGTGTGGTGATATTTTGTGTATGCTCTAACAAATAAAGCTTGCCTGAAGATCAGAGGGCAGAGTCAGCCATTAGTTAGCCATAGAGGCCAGGTAGTGCTGGCACACGCCTTCAATCCCAGCACTCCGAAGGCAGAGGCAGGTGGATCTCTGTGAGTTCTGGGCCACCCTGGGCTACATAAAATTAATCCAGTCTAAAAGAAAATTAGAGCCCATGTAGTGATGGCTCACACCTTCTATCTCAGTAATTGGCAATCACATGCCTTTAACTCCAGCACTACAAAGGCTGAGATGGGAAATGATATGGCTGGGTAGAGACAGGATTTCAGAGCATTCAGTCTGAGGATTCTTGGAGACAGGATCTCCACCTTTCGGCTGAGGAGTTGTCCAGGTAAGAAGTGGTTTTAACCTGTTCCTCTCTGATCTTTCAGCATTTACCCCAATATCTGGCTCTAGGTTTTTATTATAAGAGGATTTGTGCTATAGGATACCACTAAAGATCTATAAAACGAAGAATTATAAAGAAAGCAAAAACAACATGATGCCAACATTTTCTAAGTTCCTGTAGATGACTGATTTTTATAGGTTTCTAATTAACGGACTCTAGGTTTCAAATACTTATGTCATTCTGCAACTTAATGAGTATAAAAATATTTATTAAGCTTTTCAGGTTGTCTGCCTTTATAAAATAAAACTCTCTATCAAAAATGTCTCAGCAGTAAGTCCAACTATGCCTGTAATGTGAATTCTAATTGGTCTTAATAATAAAAATTACATATGCCTGCTTAAAATAATTGAAGCACAACTTGTTTTAAAAAAAAAACCTGATATTTCTTAAAAAAAAAAAAAAACCCATAAGATAGCAAGGCTATTGAGCATTCACCTAAGCATCTATTCACTACTCCCAGCCCATTATATGCAATCAGATCTTCTAGGTTTATCTGGAAAAACAAAGGTATATAAAAAAAAGAGGAGGAGGAGGAAGAGAAGAAGGAGAAAGAGGAGAAGAAGGACAGGTCCACCGATGCAAACACTGGAAAAGCTGTTATATACACAGGGCAAAGGCTCCAAACATTGTCTTTGCAAACTTTGTTAAGCTTTAACTATTTAGATAATAAAAACTCTAACCACTGGTCAAAAAACTGCCTGCTGCCTGGATGCTGCTCAAAATGTAAACAAAGCCACTGGAGAATTGACTGCCCCTCTTTACCGCCCAAGGTAAACCAGTCTCTCCAGCTTCTAACACTCAAAAAAAGTCTCTCGACTCTTCTGAGTCTGTCCTGTGGAAAGCTGATGACCTCTGACGGAAGATCATCATGAAGGCGTCTAGGGTAACTGTCTGGGTAAGTCTCTGTCATTGTAATTAGTGCAGAAACCATTTGGATTATACTTTCTTCTCAAATTTACCTTCTCAAGTCTCCACAGATGTTGATGACTAACTATGGCAATAGTTTTTCTCAGTCATCAACCACCTGTGTAAATAATTAGATAAAAGCTAACATTTACAAAAGTTATGAGAGTCTAGGAATATGATTTAGGATGCAACTTGCAAAAGTGTAAAAGCTTAAATAAGTTATGAGGGTCTAAAATGTAATTTAGGGTGTATAAATGCAAGTTATAAAATATAAAAAAAGATTCAAGATATATATATATAAAACAAGTTAAAAACTTTCAAATTTCTTTCTCTCTTGCTATGCCATTATTATAGTAAGACTTTAAAAGTTCTGAGTTTTGACATAAATCAATGGCATTAAGATTTTCCCCTATAACCCTTAACTTTACCTTCTGTTCCTAGTCTATTCTTTTTCTAACAGATTTATAATCAGATGAAGACTGAAAACTGCTCCAATCACAGCCTCAGGTACTTTGAAACCAGCAAGCCCTGAACTTGCTGATAGCTGATGTAAACCAGATGCTTGAGCCCCAACTTCAGACCAGCATTCAGACTGTTCCAAAGCTACCTGGGCTTCCCTAGCCTCAGATGGTCCAACAGAACATGAACAGAAAATCAGATGTACCCTGCCCACTATAGGCCTTTGACCAGCATTCTAGCCTTTTGGGGCCTTACAACAACATACTATTTCAGCTGAGAAACAGTTACAAAAGAGACTAGATTACACTATTAATAAAAGGCTGGAATGTTAGGTTAAAGGAAACTATTTTCCCTCTACCAAAGGAGCCATTTGTCTATCACGGTCAAAAGGGACAAATGACTGTTTATGGTGATTATTGACATATAAAGCTCATGCTGGCCTCCAGAACTCCTTCAGTATTACAAATCCCTGTTAAAATCAGAGAGTCACAGAAAGGATTATTTGAGGTAGGGGCTGTAATCTGATTAAATGGCTTACTTTATAGTTACTAAATTTTACCTGGGTAAGCAAATGTTTATTCTCTGTCTTGCTGCTTTATCCTAATACTCACTTGCCAAACACTATAAATACTAGGATCCCTAAAATTAAATTCCCCAACTCATTCTCCTAGAGCCACCAGGGAATATAATGGACTAAAATCATGTTTTTCTGCTACTTATGGATATCACCATAGGCCCTTGTATCATAAACTGTGTGTGTGTGTGTGTGTGTGTGTGTTCAACACAATTAAGATATTCCATAAATGTGGACCAATAGTTTGATTCATGATTCATATGATCTTGAGCCAGTGAGGAGTGTGATGGCTAAAGAAGCTCCATTTTATGCTATGCATCAATCCTGGTACCCACTGGTCATTTGTGTCATTCCAGTCCCTGGAAGATAAGTTCCCAGTAAGCCTGACTCAGTGACCCCCACCCAAAAATAAACAATTATTACAATCTACTTCTTATGATATGATTAATTGCTTTTTTGTTCCTGTAACTTGCTTACAAAGATACCCAAAGATTGTTTTTGAGTTTCCTTGACCACTTGGCAGAACAGGACAGTTTTTACTTGCTTGCATAAATACTGAGGATCTTCTTGTGGTTTTTCCCTTTAAAAATTCTCGCCTCTACCTCCTTCTCACAAAAATCTCAAATTTGCCTCAGTGATTGTTCATTCTGCTAGCAGCTAATCAATCAATCTTTTAATTACAATTAGATTAAGTCTATGGTCTTTTCTCAGGAATCAAAAACTTCATAACACAGCCCTTAAATAAATGCCTTTCTTTGTAAGTTTCCTTGGTCATGGTGTCCTTTCACAACAATAGCACGATAATTAGCACACGGTGTTAATCGAGAAGTCAGTCAGAGAGGTGAATGTCATAGAATCACATCTCTCAGCTGTACATTTATATGAGTAATAAAGAAAATTGTGTGGGGAAGGACGAAGTCTAAAGGAATGGAGGAAGGAATAAGAAGACAATGACATGTTCTATTTAATATTCAGTACCTGACTGCAGATACCTGATTGTGAATATGCATGTATATATGGACACACATGAATGAATGCATCATGTACATGACTGTAAATACCTGATTGTGAATATGCATGCATATACGGACACACATGAATGAATGTATCACGTACATGACTGTAAATACCTGATTGTGAATATGCATGTATATACGGACACACACGAATGAATGCATCACATACATGACTGTAAATACCTGATTGTGAATATGCATGTATATACGGACACACATGAATGAATGCATCATGTACATGACTGTAAATACCTGATTGTGAATATGCATGCATATACGGACACACATGAATGAATGCATCATGTATATGACTGTAAATACCTGATTGTGAATATGCATGCATATACGGACACACATGAATGAATGTATCATGTACATGACTGTAAATACCTGATTGTCAATATGCATGTATATACGGACACACATGAATGAATGCATCATGTATATGACTGTAAATACCTGATTGTGAATATGCATGCATATACGGACACACATGAATGAATGTATCATGTACATGACTGTAAATACCTGATTGTCAATATGCATGTATATATGGACACACATGAATGAATGCATCACATACATGACTGTAAATGCCTGATTGTGAATATGTCTGTATATATGGACACACATGAATGAATGCATCATGTACATGACTGTAAATACCTGATTGTGAATATGCATGTATATATGGACACACATGAATGAATGCATCATGTACATGACTGTAAATACCTGATTGTGAATATGCATGCATATATGGGCACACATGAATGAATGCATCATGTACATGACTGTAAATACCTGATTGTGAATATGCATGTATATATGGACACACATGAATGAATGCATCATGTACATGACTGTAAATACCTGATTGTGAATATGCATGTATATATGGACACACATGAATGAATGCATCATGTACATGACTGTAAATACCTGATTGTCAATATGCGTGTATATATGGACACACATGAATGAATGCATCATGTACATGACTGTAAATACCTGATTGTGAATATGCATGTATATATGGACACACATGCATCATATACATGATGTGGAAGTAGAGAGAGGCCTGTTGGGAGAATGAGGAAACAGTGGGAGGCAGAAGGGAGAACTAGAGAGAGTATTGGGATGAACATGAGCAAAATACAGTGAAATACACGTACAAAAACATCATAAAAAATTTGCTTTTAAAACATTTCTGCTGGGTTTCAGAGGCCCTTGGTCAGACTCCGACCTACCACTTTGAGTGTATTTGGCTGGCAGATCAGCCCTACATAACAGCAGCTGATGATTATGGCTAATGCCCTGGAAGACATTCTGGAACAGATGTCTGACCACTCCACCAGCCTCATTCCAGGAGCTTTCTGGGCATGTGCATGGTATCATGACTTCTTCTTCTTGAGCCAGCTGGCTTTTCTGAGAGTATTGCTGACATCCAGCCATGATGTGACAGAATGGACCAAGTAGACAGTCGAACCATGGCTTATTGTATTGTCCACTATTCCAAAAACAGATCAGAATCAACTGTTTGAGTTATCTTAAAGGGTAGGGGTGGTGAAATGGAAGGAAAAGCCAGTGTAGTGACTTCAGTGTGATTGCTTTGTGTTTCAGTGTTCTTGGCACTAATGGTTTTTAAAAATCTTTTCTATTTAGATGTATCCTCATGATGATTATGTCCCACTTGGGGCCTACTTTGGCCAGTCATACGAGGCGCTCAAAAGCTATTTAACAGTAGGGATTTCATAGCTTTTACAGAGGGAGAAAAAAATCTATGGAAAATTTAGTCTGAGTGGTAGATTACATAAAATGTGAGCTGCCATAGAGTTTATAGCTAAAACTACAGATGTACTGATTCTCTGTGGGCTCCAGAATGCTTCACACAAGCAGGTCCTCCTGAATACCACCACCACACCTGTGACTCTTCTTGGCCATGGCCCTGGAGGACTCCATATACATTTTGTTGAAGTACATCTTTTAGCATCTTACCATTCCTAATCCATTGTTCAGGAATAAGTTGTCTCACAGTTAATTTTTTAAAAAGCTGAATGGAGGGAATGAACTGTAGCTTCATTAAAATATTGTAACTAGCTGTCTTTTGAAGGGCCCCAGAGGTGACCTTTTGCTGAGAGCAGCCACCCTGCCCTGGCAGCAGTGTTATGACTTCCTCAACAGTGTCCTGTGTGGCTTATCTCTTCTTTCCCCATCTCTGGCATTACAAGATTTGACGGCCTGTGTCCCAGGCAGCGGGCACCACAGAGCCAGGGAATGGCTGTAAAACAGAGTGGTGAACTGGGGACAAGAGACATTTGCAAATTCTTTTCCTTTTGTGGTCTCACACAGCATCACTTCTTTTCTAGCCAACAGCTCCGGCATTGGCAGACTTTGAAGTTATAACTCATAATTCCAAATCTGATTTGTTGCACAAACAGTCCACAGGCTTTCCTTGGGCACCTAAAATATAGCTCTAGGCACAAATGACCAAACCCTCTGTTTAATTACTCCAGTGAGGAAAGCTACGAGGTAGGCCTTGATATGTTGCTTTCTGAACCATGTGCTCCTCCCATGGCCATAACAGCATATCTGGGGATCAGTTCTTTCCTAGAACAGGGTGCTTGGTTTCTCAATAAGGCCCCAGGCTCATGTTGTTCCACTTTTCATTTTGTAAAAGAGGAAAGTGAAGACTGGGTTTCTTAAGAGACTAGGGCAAGGTTGTTCTAATGAAGAAGCAATCTTGACATGTAAACACTAGGCCTCTAGTCCCTTGTCCCTGTTATGTGCCCCAGGCCCTTCATGGAGCAATAATCACCTCTCATATTAACCACATATGGGAAATTACTTTGGATCTCTTCAGGAGGCTAGCTGACTGAATTAGCACAGAACTGTCCCAGACCTATTTCTAGTAGTTATCTAAAAGAAATGACTTCTTAAAGGGTCTTAGTGATACCACAGTCATTCAAAACATCACTTCCCTTCAATAATAAGCCCCTGGCAAGTTCAGTCCTGAAACTCTCCTTTTATAGACAGAGAAGCCAAGCAAGCAGTCCCTCTCCTCTCCTTGGTTACTTAGGAGTGAAGTACTTCTCTCCCATGTCATCACAGGCCTCCTGCCATTGTATTTTTGCTTTCTAAGAGATATTAACTTCACAATGACAGTAGACAGGTTCTTTAACAAATAGACAGGAATCTGGAACATTTCTCTCTCCTCATTGATGCTGAAAAGTTAAAAACACTAAAGGCTGATGGTGTCAGAAAAATTGATAGAAGTGACAGCTTGCTCTCTCTTGTTCTCTCTCCCTGCCCTGACCTCCATTCCTCCTCTCTTCCTACTCTATAATTAGTTTGACAGATGATGCTCACTTCAGAAGAAAAAATGATATCCTAAAATTTGCAGGCAAATGGATGGACTTGGAGAATATCCTCCTAAGCGAGGTATCACAAACTCAGAAAGATAAGCAGGTGATGTACTCACTCATTTGTGGACTCTAAACAAACAAACAAACAAGAAAAAAGCCAAGCATGCCGAAGCTGCAAACCACAACCACTGAACAACTTGGGATCAGAAACACCTTGGACTGACTCCTTGGATCCCACTCCCACTAGAGGAACACCTGACTCACTCTTGAGGGAGGGGGACAAAACTGGATCTGCCAGGAGTGGAGACTGAACTAAGCAATATTGGGACAGGGGGACCTTGGGACTGTCTGCTGCCTGCCCAGGGATGGGATGGGGAGTTGTGGAGAAGAAAGAATGACCTGATGTGGCAGGAGGGGGAAGGGACCTTGAATAAGGATATACAAGGATAGAAAGTGTGACTTCTTTGTTAATAATAATAATAATAATAATAATAAATGTTAATAAAATAAAATAAAATTGAAACAGAAAAAGAAACTTGTCAGGAGGATCATGGGAAATCACACAGGTGGCACCATTCTGTGTACTCAAAATAATGAAAGGGTAAAGCCAATGCATAATGCTGAAGTTGTAAAACCTCTAATGAATTAGAGTCTGAATCTAAATGACTAAGAATTTCTGGTAAGACATTCTCTCCTAAAACATGGTCTACTCACATAGAAAATTCTACTTACCTCTAGTCCTTTATTTCCAGGGAATTTTACTGTGTCTGAGTCTACGCATGGAAATTAAAATATAGAAAGAAGTTGGGTAGGGATAAATTTGCACTAAAACCATGTTGGGTGGAAAGAGTTAAGTAATTAAGGTGGAGTAGTTTGGAGTTTAAATTATTTAGATAATTAAGAATTCTTAATAATGCTAAGAAATAAAATGGAAAAAAAACTGTTGAGAAGTACATTAGGCAAAGAGGTAGGGAGAATCAGGCAGGAGATGTGGAAAAGAAAACATGACCAGAATATAGTGTATAAAATATTTTTAAAAGAAAGGGAATAGGGAAAAAAAAAGATGGGACCTGTAAACAAGGGCTCAATATTGTTTTAGTCTGTTGTTATGTCCCCTTTTCATTTCTGATTTTGTTATTTGTATACTTTCTGTCTCCTTTTTGGTTAGTTTGGATAAGGGTTTCTCTATCTTGTTGACTTTCTCAAAGGAGCAACTCTTTGATTCATTGATTCTTTGTATTATTCTTTTTGTTTCAATTTTATTCATTTCAGATCTAAGTCTGATTATTTCCTGCCTTCTCCTTCTAGGTGAGTTTACTTCTAATTGTTCTAGGGCTTTCAGCTGTGTTGTTAGGTCTCTTGTGTGGAATTTCTCTATGTTTTTCATATAGGCATCTAGTACTATGAATTTTCCTCTTAAGACTGTTTCCATTGTGTCCCATAAGTTTGGGTATGTTGTGGATTCATTTTCATTAAATTCTAGGAAGTCTTTGACTTCTTTCTTAATTTCTTCCTTGACCCAGAAGTGGTTCAGTTGAGTGATATTTAGTTTCCATGAGTTGGTAGGCTTTCTGTGATTTTTGATGTTGTTGAACTCTATCTTTAGACCATGATGATCTGATATGGTACAAGGAGTTATTCCATTTTTTTATCTGTTGATATTTGCTTTATGACTGAATATTTGATTAATTTTAGAGAAAGTTCCATGGGTTGCTGAGAAATATGTATATTCCTTTGTGTTACAGTGGAAGGTTCAGTATATATCTTTTAAGTCCATTTGGGCCATAACTTCTGTTAGATACCTGATTTCTCTATTGAGTTTCTGTCTGGTTGACCTATCCAAAGGTGAAAGTGGGGTATTGCAGTCTCTCACTATTAGTGTGTGAAGTTTGATATGAGGTTTAAGCTTTAGTAGTGTTTCTTTTACATATATAGGTACCCTTGTGTTAGGGGCATATTCAGGATTGAAAGTTTGTCTTGGTGAATTTTTCCTGAGATGAGTAAGTAATGTCTGTCTTAGTCTCTTTTTATTGATTTTAGTTTAACATCTATTTTGTTAGATATGAGGATGGCAACACCAGCTTGTTTCTTAGAACCATTTGACTGGAGAGTCTTTTCCCAACCCTTTACTCTGAGCTTTTGTCTGTCTTTGAAGTTGTGGTGTGTTTCTTGAATGCAGCAAAAGGATGGCTTCTTTTTTTGTATCCATCGTGTTAGTGTGTTTATTTTCATAGGTGAATTGAGTCCATTGATATTAAGGGATACTAATGACAAATGATTGTTACTTCCTGTTATTTTTGGAGGTAGCTTGTGTGTATTTCCTTTTTTGGAGTTTTTCTTCTGTGGGATTATTGAGTGTTTGTGGTTTCATGGGTGTTTCTGGTTTCCTTAGGTTGGAGTTTTTCCTCTAGGGCTTTTTGTAGGGACAGATTTGTGGATAGATATTGTTTAATCTGGCTTTGTCATGAAATATCTTGTTACTCCATCTATGTTGATTGATAGTTTTGCTGGGTACAATAGTCTGGGTTGGCATCTGTGCACTTTTAGTTTCTGTATAATGTCTGACCAGGACCTTCTTGCTTTCATTGTTTCCATTGAATAGTCAGTTGTTATTCTGATGGGTCTGCCTCTATAGGTGGTTTGGCCTTTTTCCTTTGTAGCTCTTAGTATTTTTTCTTTGTTCTGTAGTTTTAGTGGCTTGATTATTGTATGGTGAGCAGACTTTGTTGGTCTAGTCTATTTGTTGTTCTGTAGGCTTCTTGTATCTTTATAGGTATTTTTCTCTTTAGGTTGGGAAAGTTTTCTTCTATGATTTTGTTGAATACATTTTCTGTGCATTTGAGCTGGTGTTTTACTTCATTAACTCCAATTAATCTCAGGTTTGGTCTTTTCAGGGTATCACAGATTTCCTGGACATTTTGTATTATGACTTTTTTGGTTTTGGTTTCTTTAACTGATATATCTAGTTCCGCTATTGAGACTTCTACTCCAAAGATTCCCTCTTCCATCTCTTGGATTCTGTTGGTTATGCTTGAATCTGTGGTTCTAGTTCTGTGGTGGAAATGTTCTCTGTATATTGTAAATAAAGTAATTGTTTTGGCCTATGGCAAGCACAGTAGCAATAGGCAAGAAATTAGAGTAGAGACAGGTAGAAGGAAAGCGGAGTCCGTCTGTCTCTATCTGACCCCTGAAGAAAAGCCATAAAGAGAATCCAGGTGAGCCACAGACCCAGCCACATGGCAGATAGATTACTAAAAATTAAGTTAAATTAAGATAAAAAGAGCTAGCTAGCAATGTGCTTAAGACATAGGCCAAACAATATAAAATTAATATTTTCTTTGGGGGATAAAAGCTGCCATGATCAAGGTCAGAAACTCTGGCTCAAAGGGGTCCAGAAATCATTTACAACCCAGTTCTTTTCTTCAGATTTTCTGTTTCTTTGTCTCAGTTTGTACCCTCTTTATTGTTTCTATTTCAATTTTTAATTCCTAGAATGTTTCTTTTACCTGTTTGTTTTCTTTTTCTTGGTTTCTTTATTTTATTTTAGGGATTTGTTTATCTCTTCAAAAAAATTTTTTGTATTTTCTTCTATTTATTTTTCTCTTTTCTTCTACTTCTTTAGGGGAGTTTTAAATCTTCTCTTTTAAGGCTTCTGTTAGCTTCATCAAGCTGTTTTTAAGGCCATTTCCTCTGTTTCTTCTTTATTATTATGCTCAGGTTTTGATACTGGAGAACCACTTGCTTCTTCTGGTGTCGTCTTGTTTATCTGTTATTGTTTTATGTATTCATCCACTGGCGTTTGCCCATTACTTCCTCAGCTCCCCCTTGTCAGCTCTTGTTTGGCTCTTATCCAGCTGTAGGCCTGGGGGCTCTTAGTCAGCTGTGTGTCCAGAAGCTCAGCTGGTCCCGTGTAGTCACAGTGTGATGACACTAATTGTGGTTTGGGCAGGGGGGTGGCCTGTGGCAGCAGCTGTGTTTTGCTGGAACTTGGCCTTGAGGACTTTCTCCCAACTTTATTTGGTTTAGCATAAAGCTGGGTGTGGTTGGGGTATGTGTGGGGGTGTCCCTGGCCTTGAGTTCAGGGAGTAGTAAGGTCTCTGTTTGGCCTGAGGGACAGGATGGTGCTCACCTCTTAGCTGTGTATCTAGAGGCTCGGCTGGTCTGGTGCAGTTGCCTTCAGGTATACTTTATCCCAGACAATGTCGGTCAGGAGGGAGTCAGAACCAGAACTCCAGAGAGACAGGAACCAAAGCAGAGACCATGGAGGAGTGCTCCAGGGTCTGAAGTCTTAACAGTAGATGTGGCTGATAACAACCTCTCAGGATCATTCCATCACTAAGTAGAAGTAAGAACAGGAAGCATCTTGGAAGCTAGTGATTGGATTTAACATGTGTATCTAATTTCTACAGCCTGTTGAACTTAGAGAAAAATCAGTGTTTCCTGTGCTTTTTTGTTTTCTTTAATTTTCTTACAAACAGCAAACAATCCCTAGCCAGAAACGGCTTCCTCCAGTTCTCATTCACTGAGCACAGTGCCTTTCAAAATTACAACTCTTGAGTTCCCACTCTTCTTTATAGTCATTAAAATCCTTAGGACTGTTGAGAATAAAAAAAAACTAATTCAACTGGTGCTAAAATATATTTTTTGGTCTGTGAAACTGGAAAGTTATGATTCTAAAGATAAGTTGAATTTCTTTGAACCTGTTACCTTCCTTTTCTTTCTTCTGTGAGGTTAGTCCTCAGGAAGTTGCTTCCCCTTGGGAGTATCAATTAAGGCCAGATCCCTATTGAAGAAAATTCTATATCACACATTATTGTTGTATTGAAAGAGACTCAGAGCCAGATATCGGGAAAGACTGAAATATCAGAGAGAGGAAACACCACAGTCAATTTTTACCCAGCCATCTTCCAGCTTCCTCAGCCTCGCTCCTGGTTGTTTCTACCTCTGCTGCTGTTTTCCTAACTAACCCTGCCTTAAATACTCTTCTCAGCCAGCTGTATCCCATCCAGGTTAGGATTAAAGTCCTGATCTTGTCATCTGGCTAACTGGCTTCAATGCCAGTTGTGGTGGAAATATTCTCTGAATGTTGAAAATAAAGGAACTGATTTGGCCTTAGTGCAGCATCATAGAAGTGGGTGGAGAATCAGAGGACAGACAGGTAGAAGGAGGGTGGAGTTAGCAAGTCGCCATCCAACCCCAGAAGAAGAGACATGCAGGAAATACAGGTGAGCCACAGGCTGGGACACGTGGCAAGTAGATTATAGAAATGGGTTGAATTGAGATGAAAGAGCTAGCTGGTAATGTGCATGAGACATGGGCCAAACAGTATAAAGTTAATATAAGTGTCTGATTCATTTCTTTGGGGGACAAAAGCCACCGCAGGCCAGGTACAAACCTCCGGTCCAAATGGGCCCGGGAAAACTTCTACAACAGCCAGTCATTCTTTGTTTGATGCATTACGAGTAACATCAGTCATTTTCCATTATTTCCAATGAAGTAATTATCTTGCTAGGCCAAAAAGGGTGACTAGAGAAAAGGCAAAGCAATAACTCATCTGAGGACCATTCTCTGCCTTCTATACTCCGTCTATTGAGTGCATCTTGCATTTGGATGTCCCCACTGGCTACATTACTTTGAAGTGTTTTATGGAGCTCTCCTGTTTGTGGATATAGTCCCTACCCTCAAGGCTTTGAGAGATGTATGAGCAAAAAGAGGTTCTTAGCCTACTAACTGTCTCTCAGTCTGCCCCCACAACCCGGAGAAGACCCCATCCTCACAAGGTGCTCCTCCCAAAAGGCACATTTGAACATAGCAGGTTCTTTACAGTAATATATAGGAATCACACTGACACTGTGTGTGTGTGTGTGTGTGTGTGTGTGTGTGTGTGTGTGTGTGTGTTAAAAACCTTAAAATAGTAGAAACAGGCTGATCTTTTTAAATAAAATCTACAGATGCAATACTGTGGTGATATGTTACATATTTAATAAAACTTGGAATATCAAGAGATCAACCCACAGTCAAATGAGGCAGAGGTAGCTCCAGGAGTTCTAGGGAGAACAGAGCAGTGGTAACTCACACAGCATGGGGATCCAGAGAATCTCTGTGAGTACAAGGCCAAACAGATGGGCTTCAATGACACACACCTTTAAACCCAGCATGGGAAAATCTGGGAGTGGTGACATAAAAGTATATAAAATACATCAATGTACATTTAATAGAGGGTTGAAGATAAAGTCAAAAATCACTTCAGTGCAGTTATTAGCCAAATATGATATTTTATATTGGTGATTTCCTCCTTCTGATGCCTGTAATTTTTGGTTTTGTGGAATTCTTTTGCCTGTCACATTTTAAGTCCTTCAAGTGCAAATAAGACTGTGTCATCCCTAGGTTTGCATTTCTTTGCCTAAAAAAAAAATGATAACAATGGTGCACATGAGCTCAGTCAGAGAATAACATTCATGCTTCCCCTCTGTGAAGCCCCAGCTGGTGCTGGGTGGCAAAAGCATCAGGTGTCTCTTTTCTGCTAATATCCTTTATAGGTGACCAGTTAAGACCCAGCTTATCAAGGAGGTAGAATGGCATGTGCTGGACAATGGAGAAAGCCCTTTAAAGATTGTTCTTCCCTCAACTACTCTTCTGGAGATTTTGTTCAGCATGTAAATATTACAAATGGCTCTCCATTTCCCAGATTTGCATCTGGAAAGAACTGCTGTTGCATGTGGGTCAGTGACTTCAGAAACCAGCCATTCTCAACCTGTGTGTCAAGACCCCCACAGCGGTCATATATCTGATATCCTACATATCAGATATTTGCATTATATAATCCACAACTGTAGCAAAATTACAGTTATGAAGTAGCAACAAAATAATTTTATGGTTGGAGTCAGCACAATACGAGGAACCGTATTGAAGGGTTGCAGCATTAGGAAGGTTGAGAATCACTGATTTAGACAATCACTTGGTTTCCTCATCCCTTCTGTGACGCCAGTGTCTCTGTTCTGCCACAGCTCTCCACTCTTGGACCATTGCTCTTTCTTCTCATCAGATAAGACTCAGCACAGTTACCTTTTATCCTGTAACTTCTGGCTGCATCTTGGTAAGAACCAGTGGTGGTCTGAATAAGAACGGCACCCAAAGACTCATATATTTGAATGCTTAGGGAGCAGCATTAGGAGGTATAGCCTTGTTGAAGGAAATATGCCACTGTGGTAGGCTTTGAATCCCAAGTTAGGCTTAGTGTTACACTCTCTTCCTGCTGCCTGCCAGTCAAGATGTAGAACCCTCAGCTGTCTCTCCGGTACCACATCTACCTGCATGCCCCTATGTTTCCCACCATGATGGTAATCACTAAACTTCTGAAGCTGTAAGCCAGTCCCAGTTAAACATTTTTCTTTATAAGAGTTGCTGTGGCTGTAGTGTCCCCTCACAGCCAGAGAACTCCTAATTAAGAGCCTGTTCAATACATTTTATCATGAACCCATTTTCATTTATTTCCACCCTGGTTAATCACTTTTCATTTCTTATAGAGTGAGTGTACTTGTATCTGTTTCAGCTGGTGTTTGACTCCTTGGCAGTTAAGATTATGTTTTGACCATGTACCCTGATTATCTAAACTTGGCCTAAGGAGATACTCAATAAATGATAATCAAATAAGTGTAAAAATGGATGGATAGTGAAGAATAAAGGTAATATATGTTCAAATTCAAAAGAAACCAGGATAGAAAAGAATGGAATTCAATATAACATACTCTCCACATCCTGAACAAAAGCCTAGGAGACCCAGTGGGAGGAGGAGCATCCCTGAAGAGGCCTCCTCCATCCCTAGCTTTCTTGCTGTTGGTCATGTATAGTTTGAATTCTCATCACAGTTATCCATAAAGGAGGACCTTGTGTGGGGGAAATGAGAGTGTTCCTAGAAAAGAGAGAAAGAGAGACAGAGACAGAGAGAGAGACAGAGAGCTATTCTTATGCTTTGTATTCCTACCACAGAATTAATTATCAATTAGAGACTTTATAGTGCAGGGGTGTCGAGTGCAGCCAGCTCACACTCCTTCCTCTGACCAATATCATCATGAAGTTGTTGTCACTAGTACACAGTCCCCACAACAATCCTCCATCTAGTTATGCCAAGATTAGCACCTACAGATCCAAAATAGCAGCTGACACAACTTTCTATTTGCAGAAGAGCACATGGGACATGTTAGCAACACTCTGGTGAGCTCACTGGATGCTGCATACAGGCCCCACAGCAAAGCTCTGCTGAGGCAGGCAGCCTTGATCTTTATCTGTAGATAACTCCACAGGTTCTTATAAGGGAATTCCAGAACTTTCTTTTGATAAAGCCTCAAAAACCACCAGGTCTGCTGCTGCCAAAACTAAAAATAGCTTAGTCTAGTCATGGAAAGGCAGTTGATCTGGAAGCTGGGAGGTACGGGGCTCTCTTTTAACACTAACTGATTTGGTGTCCTTGGACAGGCCATTCAGCCTCTGAGTCTGTCCTAATGTTCATGTTGATCCTGGGGAAGGTAGGCAACCCTCCCCCACCCCACAGGAAACAGGGTAGGACCCTGAAGATACTTGATGAGCCCTCCTCCACGATAATAGGCAAAGGAGGAAGGCAAAATAGCCACACAGTGGATATGTTCCATAATTTTACTTTTAGCAGGAAAAAAAAAAAAAGAGTCATCAATATTCAGGCTTTTTGAGGTCTGAGTGACTCTGTAGCAAAGTGTCGGGTACCCTTTACTCTAGTGCTTTTTAGTTTACAGTAAAGTAAATACTCTGGGCTCTTACTCTCTACCTAAGAACCATGACATCTCCAGTCAACAGCTAGGACAGAGGAGGGCCTGGGAGTGACCAGAACCGGAAATGGCTGATCTCAGTCAACAGGCGGTCACCCAAGCCACAGGATAAATAAACAGGGCTGCTTTTCTTTAAGCAATATTTTTCTATTCTTTTTTAAAACTTCAAGATATTGCATAATTAAACTGTCTTTATTAAGCATGGACTTTATATATGTTAGTGCATATTAATGTTTTATTTACATTATTTACTACCACTAATAACTCAGTGAAAAAAAAGTAAGATTATTTCCACTTTACGGGTAATAAAAGTGACATTAGGAAAGACTAAGCTTTGTGTGGAGCTCTGAGAACTGCTACAAACAGGCCTAAGAGCTCTGTTAAATGTCATACAAAAACCTATGGATGTGTGTGTAAATATACGCATATGTATGTGCATGTCTATATGTATTTATATATCTTATCATTTGCCAAAGAAACAATAATAAATAATAAATGGAAGCATATAGTTAATGAAAAAAACAAAAGTTTATAGGTCGCAGATAAATATACTCCAATTCCCACTGCTAAACCTATAGAACGTGTATACTGGATGCACGGCGCAGAGAAGTCCCAGATTAAATAACAAGTATATAACTACTGATAGCTAAGGAAAAGTAGGCCCTTCTGAAGGCAACTGTGAGCTGTTTGGCAAAGCACTCAGTATCTGAAGCCAAGGTGTGTATATGCATGTGTACTGTGTGGTGTGTAATAATTGTATTAGTGTTTAAAGTTATACAGTTGGAGGGTAGAACAGGATAAGTGAGCATCGTTGTTCCTCCCCAGAGTCTGGCTACCTTCTATCCCAACAGAAATCTCTTCAAGAATTATCCAAGCTGAACACAAACTCAATTTAGTAGGTTAACCGATGCCTAAGAGAGAAAAAAAAAAAAAAAAAACATAATGATTTAGTTTGACAGTTTCTTGTATTATTGCTAAAGCTTTAAACAAAAGCATGACAGATGTCTTGGGATCTATAAGGACTCTTTCTGCTTCTTCTGACATTAGCTCTTTCATATTATATCATTTTATTTTTTAAAATCAAGAACCTTACAGCATTTGGTCATTGCCCAGTGCACACAGAAGCAATACTAGTGCACTAGAGATATTATTTATGTGTTTGCCAAAAGAACTTTATTGAGATAGATTAATAAGGAGATGAGGGCTGTTCAGGTCTGCCTCACATACTGGCAAGCAGCACAAGGACTGGAGTGGCCTAAGCAGGAGATACAGAAGTAAGGTTGGGACAGTCCACAAGTAGTCCTCGGGTCCAGGTGGAACTCCAGAAGTCATTCTAGTTTAAGACACTGCTTCAGGAGGACCCTTCACTTCTCATAGACGCTGCTTCTGGGGAACCCATCCTTTCTCATATCCAGAGGCCTGGAGGTTCTATTCTTCTTTCCCAATTCTGTTCCTTGGAGAATGTTGTTTCTATTGGCTCACAAGATTATTTAGGTCAGGTCACAGCACAGGGTTCTGTATCTGCATCCTAAAAACAATCTAAAAGGTTTGGGAAATTGAGGAACTCGGAAATGAGCATTCAGTGGTGTCTTTACTAGTAGGTTTACCTAAACCGAGCTGTAGGGCTAGACTATTGCCAAATGCACATAACAACATCCACTTACCTAGACAATCATCAGCATGAAATTAAATGAGGCATCTGCAAACTGTTGGTATTCAGAAAGCCCTCAAAAAGTGGCAGTGTCCTTGATGACCCAGCTCAGTCAGTTTCAGTGTGTAACAGACCTGAAGCAGAACTATAGGCCAAGAAAGTTTGCATTCAAACTTCAATTCAGCTTTCTACCCACTGGGTGGCCTGGGGGTGTGTCTCCGCTCTTCTTACACAACAAGGAAGTAACAGCCCTACCTATGCAGGAATACAGTAGTGTTTGCAAATAACATACAGAAAGTAACTCAAACATACAAGAGGAGAAACAGTTAGTTCTGTGCATTTTTAGGTACAACAGCCCATTCTGTGAATTGGGGCTCTTAATAATGTTCAGAGAGTTCACTTAGCGCATGATTATGATTCCCAATTCCTGGAAACACGCCTGAGTATCCTTGTATGGTTATTTTTCTCATCTGGTCATTTTTTAAGCCACTTTGGGGGGGCCTTCCAGGGACGCCTAAAGCTCTCACCTGAGACCCATAGAAACAAAGGCACCTATCAGCTGCAGTAGTTACTACCGAAGGTCACCCTGGCACAGCTGTGGCTCAAGTTCTATGGCAGTGTTGGAAAGGTTACACGATTCAGACAGATGTAGTAGGCATGAGATTATAGCCAAGAGGAAGAGGTCATAGCTATGGGCTGTGGGCTGCATATTTGACAGGCACATACACTGCAAGCCTTGTTCTGGGTTCCTCACAAAGCACCTCTTTAGGGAAAAACAAGATGTTCTTTGTAAATAAAAGTTCATGCATTTCAATAATGAAGTCATTTTCTAGCACTGTAGTGAAAGATATTCTCTCCAGCCCTCTGGGTGAGGACCGGCAGAGGAAGAGGAGTGGTCAGCAAACCTCCATAGAAGACAGCCACAGACTATCTCTAGAAAAGAAGAGAACGAAATGCCGCTGGTTCCTGAGGTCATCTACCTCAGGCTCCCTCCAGCCCCTGGAATCTCTTTTCCGCCCACTTTCCTGTACACTAGTGGGGGCCACATACAAATCTATATAAATATAGATCAGACATCCGGCGCCTTGGCTACGTAAATAAGGGATGTGGGGAAGCAATCGGGAACGCTGAATATTCATCTGAAGTCCTTGGAGGGGCTCCAAACTGAGAGGGGGAGGGGAAGCGGGCCACAAGGAAAGGCCTGACCTCAGGGTCTGTAAGCTAACTTGGAGTGGGAGGGCGGGCCGAAAGGGGAAGGTGGAAAGGGAGTGGTGAGAATGAGTGTGGGAAGGCTGCCAGAGCCGCGCCGTTCTCGGTCCCAGCCGCCAGGGAGAGGAGGTGGCCAGGCGCGCTCGCCCGGCTCATGCCAGTCCCGCTCTGCTGCCTTTTGATGCTAGCAGGGCCAGGGTGCTACGCTCCATCAGTCTGTAGATCCCAGAGCTCAAGCCTCAGGAGCCGCGAGACACAAAGTGGGTGAATGCGAAAGGCCAGCAATAGAGGGACCACGCTGACTCTCGCTCCGTAGTTTTAAAACCAACAAAGTTGCAACTTGGGTTCCTGGATCTAAATACTGCCCACCCAAAGAAGATAAAATATCAGGCATTGTTGCACCAGGGGTGCCCATCAAGACCCCCTACATCCTTCGCTCCAGGAGGGGCCTGTTGAATATCAGCGGAGAGATGGCTTGGAGCACAGCCTGGTGCTCAGTCCTGCCCCTGTGGCTCCTCTGGGGTGCTGCCTGCTCCCACGCGGCGTCCGGGGACGATAATGCATTTCCCTTTGACATCGAGGGGAGTTCAGGGGTCAGCAGACAAGACCCACCCGAGACCAGCGACCCCCGCGTGACACTGGGACGCCTGCCGCCTGCTGCTGAGGTACGGTGTCCCCTGCCTTTGCTACCCTGCTCAGCACCTGTGCTGGCCGGCTGGATCTCTCTCTCTGTCTCTGTTTTTGACAACCTAGTTTCCCCGGGACCAAGTCCCCTTGGCTGAAACAGAGTTTTGTTTTCTAAGTTAAATTTGGACGTGAGTTGATAGTTGAGGTGTTGGAACCTCTCTTCCAGCGGATGAAATGCTAATACCTTTCATGTTCTACATGGGTCTGTTAAGACTCACAGGAGACCTGTGTATGAAGGTGGTGGGTTTGGGTGTGTACCGGTGAGCCTTCGCATGGTCTCTGTGCTCCTCTCTGCTGTCTGAACAATGGGAACAATATTGCTAAAAGACCTAACCTTCTGTCTCTAACTAAACAAAAGGCTGGGGTTGGGGTGCTGGAGATAGTGTGCTGGGGGCCGGGTGACATGAACTGTGAAGGAAGCTGTTGAGAAATTTTAGGGCAGATACGTTAAACAGAAATGAATCGTTCTAATTCAGAAGCAAGATTACATAAGGGTTTGTTTCCAAAGAAAGCTGATCAGGATATACTATTGATCAAATGCTTATTCACAGTGCCACTGGAGATTATAAAGAGACTTTAGGTTGAGAAATTGCCAAATTGTAGGCATCTGGAGTAAGTGATTTAAGAGCTGCTGAGCCAGGGCAGATGATAGTAGCATGTCCAGGCTGTGGGAGATGCTAAGTAGGAGGAAAACGAAGTCACCTAAGTTCATGGGAAAGGAAAGAGCAATTGGCCTAACAGCACAAACACACACACACACACACACACACACACACACACACATACACACATGCACGCACGCGCACACACGCATCATACCACACACATACACACCACACTATACACACACACCACACCACACCACACACATACACACTATATCATACACACACACTGACCACACCACACATACCACACCATACATCATACACACATACCACACCATACACACCACACCATACACGTACACACCACACACACACACACACCACATCATACACACCACACACACACACACCACATCATACACACACACTCACCACACCACACACACCACACCATACACACCACACCACACCACACACATACACACCATACCATACGTCATACACACCCCCCCACACACACACACAACTGTCCCTATGGCTATTACAACTAAAGTAGTGATGCAGGTTGATAATAGTGTTAAAATCAGTGAAGTCTCAACTGTTGCTCCCAATTCTACTCCATGGTACTATAATTATAGTTATTAATTGTTGATTAAAAATGAAATGCAGGATGGTCCTTCTTAAATAAAAGCTCTACTCATGTTTCCCCAAAATAGGGGAAGGTAGGTAGAGTAGGTGTTCTAGTCTCTCATTTCAGGTCAAAATCAAAGCTCCATGAGAAGGAAAGGCCTTAGCTTCTGATCACACTCAAACACTGGGACGGCCAGATGAGCCAAGCTCCATCAATGGGAAGGAAGGCACTGCTTCTCTGTAGTCTTGGAACTAACCCCAAGCAACATTATCCCCACACCTGTTGCTTCCAGCCAGGAAAGTCCCTGAATAAAATGTTGGACATAAGAACAGAAGTGACACAGAGTATAAAGACACTCAATTAAAGTTGGATTACAGATAAACAATAAATCTTTATTGTATCCCAACTGTAGACAATAACATGCTCATTTTTTTTAGTGATCATTTTAATTCACCTTGTCTAGGCATTCTGTATTGAATGTGTTAAATCTAAAGAGATGATCATATCATACATAGTTGTTTTTTTCTGTATTTGCATCTCATAATAACTATTCGAATGTTAGGTACTTTGAAGTTAATGTGAAGGCTGCAAGCAATTTCTCATGAATGCACATGTCCAGTACAATGATAGCAAAGCATTTAGTTGGCAGATTTTCTAACCATGTTTAAACTGCAGACTTCTTGACTTTACCCTAGTAATAGTTTGCCCAAATCGCAGGTAGAGAAACTTGAGGCTTAGAGAAATCAGTGATACCTATTTTATACTTTATATGCTAACAATGGTGAGGATAGTACAGTGTTTGGCATAGGTATCGGTGATTTGCACATACTCAGTATTCCTTATTTAGTGCTATTTCTCTGAGATTTCTATGCTACTAACTTTCTTAATGTTTGCTAATATTGTATCTGTGTTTGTCTATATTATTCCAATCAGAAAGAATGCCCCACAGTTAAATGTGTAATGCTCTCAGGGTTTACTAGGGTCAAAATACTAGTTGAGGAATTTAGGGAAGAGACAAACAATATTAGTCATCCCAGGGAAACTCGCAGTAGACAGGATAGAATGGCGCCAATTTTGTCCCCAAAGGATAGTTTTACATAAAGCATGTGGTTCCAAGATGTTCCCAGTGCCCTCCCAGCAGGTTTCCCATGCTCTTTATAGCTAGTAAGCAGATCTTAAACCAAATACATCCCAGAGACTTAATAACATAGCACAACTACTGTACTGGGTTGGGTCAGGAAACTGTATTTACATAGAACAGAATGTGGCCACATTATTCATAGGAGGGGTTCAACATGTAGGTGGGAGAGTACTCCAAAAATATTTCCACTTTATTTGAATTGGATTTATATGAATGGTTATTCTTCAACCAACTCCTCCAAAAGAAGAAAGAAAAAACCAGTAAGGCAAGCAAGGGTCAGTGGGAGGAACTTGGCAGAAATCCCCCTAATGCTCTCTCCCAGTTCCTCCATGGTAGGATGCTTGTCCTGAAGCAGTGTGTCTGACCCACAGTGGTACTTCGTGTGAGCTAGAAGCAAATATGAATGAAAAATTAACAGATTGAAAGGACTAAACAGGCTGGCAGGTCAAGAGGGAAGGTCCCACCTTCCTTTGGAAAAAGCTTCCCCTTTGGATGGAAAGAATGTGAAAGAGGCAACGCCCAAAGGGTGCACTCTACTTGAGGATTTTCCTACCTCCTACTTCTTGACAAGCAATTTACTGAGTCCATCACTGCTGAGTATACGGTGACAGTAGTGATTTTTCAGTAGGTGAATGTGGCAAGAAGGAGACTAGTCATTTCAAAAGGAACATTCAATATTCTGACAACATTTTAAAAGGAGAACAGAACCTATTCACTTGTGAAGTGCACTGTAGCTAGTAGAAATAAGTGAATGTCTGAAAGTCTTGGGGGAAGGTATGTAGTTTGCACAGAGCTATGCAAACTGTTTATTTCGACTCTTGTCTGTAGTAGTTGCAATTTGTAGAAATGATATAACAAAGGCGAGGAAATCTAAGCGTGTGAATTTTGCTGTGAGGTAAGTAATCAGAATCTTACTAAAGTCTTCTTGACTGACTCAGAAGTGCAGAGAACCAGAGGCGAAGCAGATCTGAGTATCCTTGGGAATAGTAGATTCTTGTCTATTGAGACACAGGCCAGGAGTCAACCAAGGTCAAGAGCACTGGGCTAGAGGTAGAACTAGATGGAAGCCACACAAAGACATTGAGAAATACAGGCAATGCTGCAAGGGCCAAGTGGAAGTGGGTGGAGGCCAGTTTCGTCACTGTAACTGGTTTTGATACCTAAATGAGAAAAATGAGAGAAGACACTGATAAAAGTGAGGAAAATTCCCCGGAAGGAGAAAATAGGACTTCATGGCCAAGGCTGAGTGCATTTTACTGTTACCATCATTATCATGCTAACTTTAAAAACTTCCAAAAATACTACTGCTTCCTGGGTCCACAGACTCCCCCCTCTGGACAGACGGGCTTGCTTAAAAACACCATAGGAGGCCCCTTCTGAGGGACTTTCCCTCTGTCCTCTGCGTTGACTTGTGGTCCCATGCCCTAACACTGTTAGGCTCCTTGCCGTGGAGGGTTTCGGAATGTTTACAGAAAGTGTTTATCTTTTTCCCAATCTGCTTTTCTTTTCCTTATCTCAACCCCTTGCTTTGAAGAAGGTTACAGAGATAATCTGTCATCCTGTGGCCTAGACAGCCTTCCTGGGCTGCTGTCATAGCATTAGATTGGGTCTTTGGAACCTCCACTTCCTTCATCCACACAAGGGGATTCAGAGACTTACCATGTATAGAACAAAAAGAAAAAAAAAAAAAAAAAGAAAAACCTAACAGACAAAAACAACAACAAAGAAATGGGGACCAACAGCAAGTTTTAAAAAGAGAGTTTCACTATTACATTCAAGTGGTAAACAATCTAAGAGAAAAATAAATAAATACATCCATCAGAAGGGATTGGTGCTCTGTAAGAGTGACCATGAGCTAAGTACCATGGAGAAAATGAGGTAGACCAGGAGGACATAATATTCTCCTTGTCAAATAGCAAAGAAGGCTTTATAAAGCCATTTAGAAAGAGTGGGATATCATAGCAGTGGTGTAGCTAACACTCGCTCAGATATCTCCTGTCACCTCCATAAGTTAGTAGGTTCTCATCTTGTGTCACGAACATGGAACCAGATATAGAACCAGATTCCCGAGCCTTGAGCTGTAAAGTGTCTCAGCCAGGATGGATCTTATAAAAAGCAATTTGACTGAGAAGGAATATCTAGAAAAGTATATGGAACCATCTGTAGGGATCATTTTATAAATGAAGAAATATAAAGTGTCATTCAAAGAACTTACTCAGTGTTACTAGAAAAGTCATGTAAGCTGCATAAAGGAATAGAGACTTGGGTAGTACTTGGGGAGTTGGGTGGCATTGTGTGCTTGTGTGGCGGTCAGCAGACAACTTGTTGGAGTCTTCGAAGTTCATTCACACTGTAGGTGTGTCATAATCTCTGCTAATAAGCTTCCATTTACATCTATATGTTTATATGTATAATTTACATGAATGGATGTATGTGTATAGAACCTTTGTTTGTCCATCCATTCACTGAAATAAGCATGCTTTCTTCTTTGGGGGATGTGAACAATACTACTGTGACCAATGATGTAAATATCTGGCTTTGAGTCCCTGTTTTAATTGTTTTGAGTACACATCCAGGAGTAGAATTGTTGGATCCCATCACTCAAAGGAATTTTTAAAATTCAGAATGTTACAGAAGCCATGCAAAAACTATCTAAGAGGAACCAGCTAAGGAGGATGAACAACGGTGGGTGATGAGCCCTGAATCACCAGAGACAGTCTTCCAGAGCAGAGCTACCCTCAACCCTGCAAGCAGGCTTCCTCTTCTAGAAGCTTCTTTGCCTGTTTTTGTTTTTTAATCAAAGACAGAATCTGAATTCTTAGCTGAAATTGATGACTCGGTTTTTAAATTTCTTCTAGGCAAGGGTATGTGAAGGCCAGGGCAATTTACTTGCTGTCTCTGCCATATTGAAAATCACTTTTCATCAGAGGCAAAATGTGGGCCTATGGCCAGACAGATGTGTGAATCAGTTCCCAGATTTTCAGCAGCATGACTTTGAGCAAATTAGTTCATCTTTTAAGGACTGTCTTTATTTACTATAAAATTAGTGGAAACGTATTTTGCCTGGCAAGACTGTTGTGAGATGACATATAGATGGGTATGTCTGCAGGCCACACAAGACTGCCTCAGTTTCTCCCCCTGCCCTCTTCCTGCACCTTTCTTCCCTCAGATTTCATCTGAGCACAGGTAAGGCGTGAGGTTAATGTCTCAATAAGCATATTTCACCATCTAAACGTTTAGTAATTTTGTAAATCTGATTACTTACAACTTTTGTCTACAAATTTCCTAGTTGGGTAACTCAAGTAGAGGGATTATAGCGTGACCTTTCTAATCGCACTCTTGAATAGTTTAAATAGTTTTACACTGGCCATATACTACCTGAGGAGTGGAAGAAAGTGACAAAATCTCTACAAAAGCCAACTAACAGCAACAACAAAGCTAACCAGAAAGGAAAAAAAAAAAATTACATAGTGGGAAAAAGCTCTGAAATGACAAATTTCCAAATGTTAGAGTCTGACCTCTAATTTTGCGAAATACGTAATGCCAGGAAGAGTCTTGAGGGATTTGCTTGCTTATAACAAACATATAAATATGAGTGCAGCCAGATACAATTTTGAGACATCTGAATTAGAAACCACTCATATCAGATTTTTGGCACATGTGTCAAGTCCCAAAATTAGCATTTCTAAATAATTATTAATTTTCTAAACTAAAGAGGTCTGTGAGTTTATTAAGATATAGGGACCATGGCCTGCTATTTAAATACTCTCTGGGGTTTCACAAGAGTAACATGCTCCTTTCAACTGTTTTTCTCTTTTGCTCCTGGTGTGGTAAAGTTAAATTCTGGGAAACAGCTTTAGTAAAGGGAAGTTTAACCACAGATGTTTGTAATTCCAACTTGAATTTCCCATCAAAGTCCTAATGAAATTCAGCTGCCAGGGGCCTGCCTGCCTCTGAGTCTCAGTCTTTTCGTCATGAGAAACTTGGGGGGGAAAAGAACATTCCAAGGCTTGATGTAGTGGGAAATTTTTCATATTCAAATCCAAGTACTCTGCATAAAGAAAAACACATAAGCTTCATCTTCCAAAAGCCAAGAAAAAAAGAAGGTGATGTGCTTTAAAAATAATAATAATATGAAAAAATGGCCCTCTTCTTAGCTCCAGGGCTGTCTTCAAGCTTATATTTTGTGAAAATTAGAGATCTTATATTTATGTAAATAGGATGAAAAGGCTACTGTGATGACTCTCTGAGAACTGCTAAGTGGGAGCCGTTCTAGAACATGCTTTAATACAAATGGCATGCGACAGGAATGGGAGCCTATGCTGTATCCTATAGCTAAAAGATCTGAGCCTGCTACAGACTTTGTGCATTTAGGTTTATTTTGAAATTATGGAATCAAATCATTGCCTAAAAAAATTGGAGACTCTGGGTTTCTAAAATGCACTCAATAGAGCTCACTTTAAGGACATGACAGTGATACAGTGTATTGTCTGTGCCAAAAATATTGTAATGCAGAGAACAGAACTAAACACTTCTAGAAAAGCCAGTGTCAGCCCAAAAGACTGCATAGCGTAGTAGACAGAAGCAAGAGAGATAGGTGGTCCTCAGACCCTGGGTTACCAGGATTGTAGACTGACTATAGAAGCTGCAAATAAAAAATATCAAAATTGCTACAGGATGTCCAAAAGAGAGAAAAACTAAAAATGTGATACCACAGCACAAATCCCACATCTCAGTCTTTTGGGTTTTGGTAGTTGTTTGCTTGCCTAGCTATTATTTATTTAGTCAGGGTGAATGTGAGTGAGAGCTCACGTGTTCCACATGCATGCAGGATCCTGTGGGGCAGAAGAAGGCACTGAATCCCCTGCAACTGTAATTACAGACTTTCGAGAGCTGCCATATGGGTGATGGAAATCAAACCCAGCTCTCTGGTTCTCTTGACCTCTGAGCTATTTCTTCAGCCCCCTCCCCCAAATCTCAGTCTTTAAATGTGGCAAGCCTATTCTTTAGCTAGTTACTTTCCAGTTCTTTTTAAGCTTGGTGATGTGTGTTCTGACCCTTGAGAAGGGTGACATAGCTTGACCAGTCAAGCACACACCCAAAGTGCTACCTCCCTTCTGATTGGTCCAAGTCTTAGTAGCATGGGTCTGTTGTCAGTCAGTCCCACAGGTGAGATGCTGAACTCTTGATAATGGACAACTGAATGAAGTCTGATTGGTTGGATATGACTGAATGAAGTCTGATTGGTTGGATATGACTGAATGAAGTCTGATTGGTTGGATATGAATGAATGAAGTCAGATTGGTTGGATATGAATGAATGAAGTCAGATTGGTTGGATATGACTGAAGTCAGATTGGTTGGATATGACTGAATGAAGTCAGATTGGTTGGTTATGACTGAATGAAGTCTGATTGGTTGGATATGAATGAATGAAGTCAGATTGGTTGGATATGAATGAATGAAGTCTGATTGGTTGGATATGACTGAATGAAGTCAGATTGGTTGCATATGACTGAATGAAGTCTGATTGGTTGGATATGACTGAATGAAGTCAGATTGGTTGGATATGACTGAATGAAGTCTGATTGGTTGGATATGAATGAATGAAGTCAGATTGGTTGGATATGACTGAATGAAGTCTGATTGGTTGGATATGAATGAATGAAGTCAGATTGGTTGGATATGAATGAATGAAGTCTGATTGATTGGATATGACTGAATGAAGTCTGATTGGTTGGATATGAATGAATGAAATCTGATTGGTTGGATATGACTGAATGAAATCTGATTGGTTGGATATGAATGAATGAAGTCTGATTGGTTGGATATGACTGAATGAAGTCATATTGGTTGGATATGACTGAATGAAGTCTGACTGGTTGGATATGAATGTTTCATTATAGTGTATAAAATTGCTTTCTTCTGTTGCCTTCCCTGGCTAGTGTTGTCTATCATGACACTCAATTGTCACTCATTAAGAGACAGCCCTGATGCCTTTAGTGCAGCACAAAAGTCATCATAAAAGAGACCTGCTTAAGGGTGATAGCTAGTAGGAGGTCATTCTTGGATACAAAACGCTACCGTGCCCTGAACTATGAAGTTTATGAAATTATCAAACGTTCGATCTAGAAAGGATGTTTAGAGACCCAGTCCTTTTCACTTGTAGCTAAGGAATTATATTGGGTGGAAGGGAACAGAGAGGTTCCTTTGCAACTGCTCAAGGAACTGTGTCTTCTGACTCTGCCTCAGAGTCTTCCCAGTGGGCTTAGTTGCTGTCAGCATTAGGTCCCCTCACAGTCATACCTTGACATCTTTGTGTAGAAAAATCATTTACTTTGCTATACTATTACTCATTTTAGTCTTTATTGCTTCTCTTGATCTTTGACTTGAACCACCATTAGGAGAGTCCTGAGGCACCAAAGAAATCTGTACTGGGAGCCTAGACTAACTTAGATGGTTCTTTACTCCATCACTAATAGCAGATCATGCCCGGTAGATTAAGGAATGTGGGCAAGTCTCTTTACCTCCTGTGATGGAAGTCTCTCTATCCAAAAACAGAAAGACAGAGAAGGAAGAAGATGAAGTGGTTGTTGCTGATGATGTACCTTCTAGCAGCGAATCCTAACTGGTTAAAGCGGAGCTGCTATAAGGAACACACCCATATCTGTTGTCTCTTAATACCCAAAGTTCTTAGGAGTTCAGAGAACGTAGGAAACAGGGCCTTGACTCAGAAGAAAGAAGGAGAAACATGTTAATGGAATCCTTCTCACAGCTTCCCATCACCTTCTGTGAGTGAGGCTGAGGAGCTGCAAGTCAGGGCACAGACATGAGCCTTCTACAGTGATATGCCAAGGAAGTGTCCCCGACAGTGTGAGATACAGACACTGCCATACAAGACATGTCTTCCTGTGGTCAACAAATCCTATGCCAGGGTTTCTAGATGTTCCCACCTCCACTATTCAGATCCTTTAGGATGAAATGAAGTATGATGAGGCCACAGAAGATCACATATCCATACCCAAGTGTCATCAAGTACCAACTGGTAGAAAGGTCAGGAGAATGTGTTTTCTCTCAGTGTGGAGTGGTAGAGCAAACCAGCAACACCTCGGTGCATTATAACCATCAAACACAATCACCACACTGCACTATGCATTGAAGAGTTATCCACAGGATCCTAAAGCTACTGGAAAGAATATTGAAAACTTGCTTTAGATTCAGCAGGACACATTTAGAAACCAATGTGTACCTGGAACTTTCTGGAAGTCATGATTAGGTGAGGAAGCTTGCCTTGATAAAAGACAATCATCACTGGCTGCGGGGAAGCAGGGTCTAAAAGACTGACCCTCAACTATGTTATAAAGGGACAAGTATCTGTGTCACATGAGCACAAGTTAGTGATCCAGAATCCACCTTTTCACCTACCCAGCATCCTCCTTAGTTCATTGAAATACAGAAAACACAAGCAGCCAGATTTGGATTTGGATTTGGGATTGGGATTGGCTGGTGGAGGGGAGACCTATGATCTAAAAAGGAAAAACTTTTTATATAATGAGGAGGAAGAGACCAAGACCAGAAATATTAAATCAAATCATAACTGAGTAAAGTTCACAGATCAGGTCTTAAAGCCTAGCTCCTAAAATGTAATATTAAAATAGAAAAACAAATCAAAATGCTGCTTTAGAAGAAGCCATAGGACCTTGAAGGTGATGCCACTTCCTGGAAACATAACCACATACCTGGGTATTTGGAACTGTTTTTTGAGTAAAAGTATAAAATGACAGGGGAGGTTTTCTGTTCCTACTGTGCCCTTTGCAGCATCCGTGGCATCCAGAAAAGGGCTAGCTAACAAGTGTCCCTCAGGTATGGCAGGAAGAGGTAGTCAGAGAGAAATTTACTTGTGGAATCTGCTAGAATATCGAGTGTCACAATGACTCTTTAAGAAATGGTATATCTGTGACATTTTTTTTTTCTTCATAGCAAGGACATCATCCTGACTTAGGACACGTCTCTATGGCATGAGGAGGGTAGTTATGTCCTGAACTAGAGGAATAATGACACAAGATTTATAAAAATAACAGTTCCCACAAGTGGAAATTGTCCAGGCAGTTCCTCCAGCAGAGCGTTCCCAATATGTTGGAGAACTACAAGGAAGCATCACTTGAGTTCCCAGATGTCTCTTGTATCAGACAGACAGCCCTATTCTCCTAAAGGCTTCAGGTTTCCTTGACACTGCTTTGGCCTTGAGAGAGATCGGTTATTATGACCTTCAAGGGCAGCTGTGGCTCACTCTGGGTGGATGGAGGGGTGGGCAGCTCACTGGCTGAGTTCTAAGATCTTTTCAGTTTTAATCGCTAAGCACTTGATTAGCACCAGGTCCTAGCACTGTTCTGAGCACTTTCTGTATCTCCTCACTTTATCCCTTACTCCTTCTGACAATGCTTCAGAAGCCTTTCCTGTTAGCCCCATCTAACAGACAGAAAATGGAATCACATAGCAGCCTAGTCATTTACTCAAGGTCATAGCTGAGAATCATGATTCCAAGTTCCTTATTTCCTCCTTACAATATCCTCTGAGTCTCTAAGTCCTAAACTAAGCTAAGGAAGGTCCCCAGTATCATCCATAAATAAGAGTGATCAGTCTATAAAGAACATTTAAATTAGTAGAATGTTTAGACTTTGACCTTTATAAAGTTATGCATATGGAACAAACTATCTTGATTAGTAATAATAGAAAATTCTTCTATTGGATATGAGAGGAATAATTAATTGATGACATAATTTCTGAACGTGTACATACATACATGTCTCCAGCTTTACTGAGCATTCATTTTCTCATGAATTGACCCATGACTCAAGCCTACTTCAAAAGGATGGGAAACAACCTGAACGGCCTCCAGGGAAATGATTGACAGGTCAGTCAAAGGAAAACTAAGCTGAAGCCTTAAAACTATCTACTGTTTCACATTTTCTCCTGTAAATGACTGTGAAGAAAGGCAGTTCACAGCAAGAAGGATTCAACTCAGAATGAAGAGAAAGACCCAGCTCCTCTCCTAGAAACCCCCAAGGACTGTAGAAAACAAGTTGTTTAAAAGAGAAGAGCAAGGACCAAGAGCTTAGTGTGGAAAGACATTACCCAGAACACTCATGGTTCGGTCTGACACAGATCCAGGCAGTCCCTCTGGGACCAGCACCATGGCTGGGGAAGACGTCATCAGCAAAGTCCATTGTTACCTACAGGAGAACATCTTTGAGTCTGGTGAGCCTCAGACTTTTCAAGCTGAGGGATCTCTTTACCCCCCTTCCTCTCATCTCATATTTTACATGATTTCACCTATTGTCTTCATCTACTAATATTGTCATAACAAGATACCCCAGGTGGGGTGGCTTAAACAGAAGTGGACTTTTTTCAGTGTTCTGGGGGCTGAAATCCAAGATCAAATAGCGGTTAGGGTTGTAGGGTGAGGGTGATCTTTCTGGCTGGTAGAAAGCCATGTTCACACATTTCCTGAAACCTTCCTTCTCGTATCTAAAAAACCACACCAGTCATATCACAAGAAAGTCCTGCCCATGTGACCTCATTTAAGCATCTCCCTAAGGCCTTGTTTCCTAAAACAGTCAGACTGTGAATTAGAGTGTCAACATCTAAATTTTTGAGGCGTATGATTCAACGCACAGCATCTGCTAAGAAAAATATTAAGAAATATAATAAGCTAATACATAACTGCAAAAGAGAGCTACTGATAAAATAGTGTCATCATTTTACTTGAACTTTAGAAGACATTTAGTGTGCTATTTCATATTGGTTGTATGTTTTTATAGATAACACCACAATTCACTTTAATTCTTTTTTTGAAATATAAGAAATAGTATTTAAGTCCTGCGTTATGTTATATTCTTTAGGCGCTTAGGGATACTTGCTTTCAATAGCTTTAGAGACTTTACCCTCTCATTCAACATAAAGAAATTTATTAATTTCTTTAATTAAGCAAGAAATCTGGCTACTTGCACTTAACCTTACTATAATGCCCATTAAACATCATGTATCCTACAAATAAAACACAATAAAATAAAGCACAATCAGAGAGATAAAACAAGCACACTAATAATGTAAACAATCAAATTGTTATGTTATAAAAGCTTGGAGAGTTTAGAAAGAATGTTTCTAGTGGAAAGTGGCTGAGTCAACGCATGTGCCATGTGGCTTTTGCATTGGCCCTTTGAAGTCTGGGAAAATAAAGCTCATGATAAGACAAGGTGAATGAACACAAAGACTGACTAAGAGTAATAGCCCCAGTTGGTTAGACTATAGAGAGTTCTTGAAGAATTCCTCACAGAAGAAAGAGATACAGTAAAGATTGTATCTCTCTCAACCTTAGTCTGAAAAAAAGGATAGATTAGGCATTGATTAGCAGACAGCCCAGAATCTGGGTGATGTGTTGTGCACTGATAACTTCTCAGGAAAGAATAAAAGGTTCTACATTGTGTGGTGGCCATTGTCTAAAAAGGAGAAAACAGAGACTGGCGTCACTGCCAAGGTCTTATCAAGATGACTTGTCTCATGTTTGGAGAGCAAGGATGAGGGAGAAGGCTGATGTACTGCTGATGTTTGTAGAGATGTATTTAATCGTGGGGTAGTGGGGTAGAGTGTATACAGGCACCTTTTAACATTAGCCCCACTAAATCAATGGCTCTACGTTGAGTCATCATGGAATACCTTTGGCTCACTTGGGTTACACATGAATTCCTCACAGAACTTCACTGTTTTATGGTTGTTGTTCCAATAGGGTTTCTCTGTTCCCGTGTGTTTGAAAACTACTGTATAGGGGCCTTGGAACTTGACATTGTAAATCATGACAAATCTCCAAAGTGTCATTGAAATTGATCTTCCTGGCTGATCCCAGCAGGACACAAGCCTGTCTCCAGCCAGTACTAGTGGCTGGCTGTGCAGAAATTCAGATGTTTCGAATACCTCCACACATGAGCTAAAGTCTTTAACAATTAGTGCCGTCCAGAGAGATATTTTTGTGCTTCCTCTTCCTTGTCTGATGATATTTTTGGCCCTTTCCTAGGAAGTCCCACTTTTGTCTCAGTCAACACCTGGTAGTGCTGAGGAAACAACAGAAGAATTTCAGAGAGAGGCCGGGGTGGTAACAGCCATTATCTTTGATCTTCTCAGCAGTCCCTGGATGTTTTGGTATTTTTTTTTTTTTAGTTTGTTTTGTCTTTTTTCTAAACTATTATCCTATCACAAGAGTCAGTATGTTACTTTAAAATGTGAATTTCATTTAATATACACCTGGTGATTTGCTGACTTCAGAAAGAGCTAACAAGGTCTAGCCTTGCTGACTCTGCCTTCAGGAGTATTGCATGTCACGTGTTCTCCAAAGGCCAATCTTCTAAAAGCCATATGACTCCATTCAGAACAACAAAGACTAAGAGAATAAGCATCCAACCTTTTGTCTTTAGCTTGTCACTTCTTCAAAAGGCTGCCCCCTTCATATCTCATTGTCTTCAAGGATTGTTGCATCAAATTTTGCTTCATGGCATATATTCAGAATACCTAGGGATAACTAACCACCTCATGAATTAGGGAAGCTTCTTGTGTCTCTTGCACAGCTGAGCTTTTTAAAAAGCAATTGACATTGTTTTGGGGACTCCTAACAGTGGGAATGGGGGTGTTGCTGACTCTTTCACCTGCCCTTAGAGCCCTTTATTTGCCCAGCCTTCCTATGACGGTTTGTGGCTAGTTCTATTGTAACTTGCTGTACTGTGTTCAGGTGGTTCCCACGGGAGGCCTGCTCTTTTCTGAAGGGACATGGGGGAGGAGTGGATCTGAGGAGAGGGGCGGGGCGGTGAGAGAGTAGGGAGTGGGAGGGGCAAGGGAAGGAGGACCGTGGCTGGGATGCCTTGTACAGGAGAATACAAAAGAGTTGACATTGAAAAAATGTTATTCACAACTTCCAAGTAAAGGAATTTCCAGTGACAGCCAACCTAACTCTGTTGAACAGTGTCACTACTTACAAAGCTTCATTGTTTATAATGTATTTTCCCATGTATTTCCAGGCTTTAATCTTCCTAACTGTCTTACATGCCTGGCCACTTGTTGCTAATCTGTTTATGAAACATGATGGTGTCTGCCAGGTAACCGTACCAAAGCAGCAGGAAGTTTCACAGCATTCCAGACAGTGAGGAACCATTGTTCTACTAATACCATTGAAGAGGAAGACATTGGTGCCAGAATTTGAGTCACTTTTCCAAGGTCCTCCCCGACACTTTTTGGAATTAGAACCACGGCCAAGTTCCTTGCTTTAGAGGCAGCCTTCCCCACTTCTGCATCATGGGCTTATTTGTTTTGAGATGCTAGGCAAGTGTTCTACCACTGATCCCTCTCTCCAGCCTCCTACTGTATCCCACAGTATGAAACAAATAAGAAAAAGGGATGGGGAGTAGCTGGAGATGGCCGTGTGGGATCATCAAACGAGCTGTGTCATATCAAAGCAAATTCATGGTTACCTTCTTGATATGTCTTCTGTAGCCATTTAAAATGGCTTAGGATAATTTAATTGCTAAAACATTAGACGTTTGGGGTGCTGGAGAGATGCCTCTGTGGCTAAGAGCACTTGTTACAAAAGCCTGAGGGAGCCTCAGTGTGACCTCAAGAAGTCCCATAAAAGCCAGGCTTGTGCATGTGTCACACCTCTAATCCCAGCATGTGAGGGCTGAGACAGGAGGATCATTGGGGCTTGCTGGCTGACAATTAGTTCCAGGTCCTCTGAGAGACTTCATCTCAGGGAGTTGGGTAAAAAGTGACAGAGCAAGACATCTGATGTCCTTCTCTCATCCATGGACACATATGCACAAGTGCACACATGTGTATACAACACCCATGCATAGCTCACGTTCATACACATTAGAAGTTCTCATGCCTTTGAGTCAGTATATTTAATCTTAATTTTGATTTTAATTTGTAATAACATCATTTATCCCCTTTTAGACATTTTAGACATTTTAGTCATGGCTTCATACAGCTGTCAATCATCTAAACTTTACTCTCCATCTCTAAAGTTTTCTGACAGTCACATAAAAATTAAAAAAAAAAACTCTTGACCTTAAAAAGAAGAAAGAACGATATATCTCAGAAGTGAACAATAATCCTTTTATTGCAAACAACTGAAGAAAGAGATTTTCACATTCCCAGGGCACATCATGCCTGGGATTCCCCGTTCACATCCTTCAGTCATGTTTCTACATGATGTCAGGAACTCCCCTGATACATTGCAAAATAATGGGAACAGAAATTGTTGAAGAAAACCAATGTGTGGTAGCTCTAAAGTGGTGTGCTCATATTTCTACCCCACTGTGACCTTCCCGTCGGCTTCACAACAATTCCACCATCTATGCTCTTATCAGTGGAGTGTTTGCATTGTTGATCTTGAAGCTACATCTTCTTCATACTCTAACAGCAGCCATTAAATATCCATTTCTCCAAAAGGCATTTGACAATTCACAGCAGAATTGTTGGACGTTAGTACAATATAGATTTATCTTACAAACTTCTGCTCAGAGGTGTCTTGAGCATGGAAGACAGAATAAAGGGGATTATAGAAGGTTAAGGCTGCCCCCTGTGCTCAGAAAATAATACATTAGAGGGGCAGGAAAGCTCTAGCCTGATGCCCACTACCTGGTTCACTTTCAATATGGCAGATGATGCTATGCTTGGTTTCCTAGTCTGTGATATGAGGAAGTGCCTCACTATAGCAGATATAAAGTGATATAAATGTGGTAAGGACGAGGTTAATGCTCTCTCTAAGGTGTTTAAAACCTCCAGGTTCTAACTAAAGGGCTGGGCTTCTAATTCCCTCAAATATTTATTGTTATTTCAGAACAAAGAACATATTTTTCTGTGCCTGTTTTCTTAGACATATGGTATATCAAATTTTTATTGGAAGTAATCATTTTGCTGCTTCTTTGGTCTGATTCTTTCATTCACTTTTTTTTTTTGGAACATTAAGCAATAGATTACTTTTTTTAACTGTAAAGCTTCATACTGTCAAGTTACTTTATTTAAAATAGTTGAGCTTTTGTTTGATTATAATCTTTTTGGTTTTAATGTCCCAGCATAAGATCATATTCATAGAGAAAATACAGTTTTTCCCTCAAAGTCAAAAATAAGTAGAGCTTGATTCAGCCATCAAAGAGGTTTATAAATTTTAAGAAAGAAAGAAAAAATAAAATACTATAATCCAAACTTTAAATAGAAACAATTACCTGCTGCCCTTTGTGAGCTCCATGGAGGCTGGATTATAGACAGCAGAGGACCAAGAGCCAAGGACATCATGGTCTTTATTTCTTCATACACTGTTCGTGAGTTAACTCAGTCTAGTACTCAGCCACAAAACCAAGTATTTTCTCCATTTCTTCCTCAACACAGTTTGGATAGAATGAGAAAGGATAGAAAAAAGTCTGTTTTTATAGTTAAATGACATTGTCCCTATTTATAACTTGAAATTTATTGTCACCCTCAAAATTCCTCCCAGGCCACATAAAAGTGACTTGTGGGATCCTAGAACCCACAAAGAATTAACAAAGCTGCCAGATCCACCTAACACTTATTCTAGGGGTTAAAGGAAATCTTCATATTGTCGACAGAGTGTGAAGGAAGAAGCCATGTGAGCATATTGAAGCCAGAAAACTGTTGAGGAGTTCACATGAACTTAATCACTGATATTCACTTAACCTTTCCAAAAAATTCCAACAAGTAAAAGGAGCAAATCCATGTGGCATCTTTATTGAGATTGAGTACCGGAAGTGAAAGATGCCGGGCTTGCGCAGTGTACCAGTAACAGATCAAATCTTAACCTTAAGCCTGTCTCCCTTACATGGGTGAGGAACACTCTGTTCTGACATTTGCAGCCCTTCAGCTTCCATTCTCTCCTTCCAGAAAAGCCTGTACAAGTACCATCCCCTAGATTATCCTGAACTCCCTCCATCCCCTGTTAAAATTAATCTCTACCTTTTGTTCCCTGTGGCAGGATTTCTCTGTACCCTCGATGGTAAGACTCTTACGGCTCTTAGCACACTTGTGTTTTGTAGTGAGTGGTATGCCTTAGACATCCCCAGTGAACGTGTACAGGTTGGGACAGTTTACAAGTCGTCTCCTTGGCTGGCCACATGGCTTCTGCGAGTGCCTTCAGCATAGCTGGTGTTCAGCTCCCTTGTTTATGCATTCCTTCATTATTTGTTGAATGTCTGCTTTGTGCCAAGCCCCAAGCAAAGCCTTGAGTAAACAGTGGCACGTGAAACAGAAACACCAAGTGAATAAGTGACCACACAAAACACCAGAAGCCTAAACGGAACTGAGTTTCGGGTGCATGCGTGTTCCTATATAATCTTGATGGAGTTGTCAATGTTCAGCCTAAAACCAATACTGCACCATGAAGTGGCTTCTCTGAACTGCTCACCCTTGGAGCTCCATATTGCAGGCGAGAAAGAATGCCTTTTAAGCTAAATGCTTTGTCTTTCCCACTGTATATGGAAAAATTGACTTTGCACTTTCACAGAGAAGGTCCAACCAAGAAATGTTTATATTGGAACAAGCCCCATCTCTAAATCTGGGCTTGTTACTGAATGGTATTTTGTTTCCTTGGATCAGGGAAGGGGTCTGGAAACATCTGTAACTAAAGTATTGTTTTAAAATCAGCATGATTTTCCCCTCAAAGAACAGATAAGAGAATTGCTTTAAAACACAGGCTTCCCCATCACCATTCACTCCCCCTTGGACTGGTCATTATTTTATTATCATTAGAAGGGCATCACAGAGTGAGATTGGCAACCACTTGGGCATTGCCATCTCTTCACAGACTTTCTTCTTACTTCACTGTGTAAACCTTTACCCTTATAAACATCCTACCAAAGAATAACTGCCCAGAGCATGGTGGTTATTTGGAAACAAAATTTCAAAGCTACAGATGACAGTTTATAAAATGGTTCTGAAACTAACCTCCACAGTTATTTCTAAACAACCATCAAAAACTGCCATTTACACATGAAAGCTTGAAAGAAATAAAAATTTTCACTAAATGTCATCTACAAGAATCTCAAAATGGAATCTTCAGAGAAATCAAAAATGAAAAAAGTCATAGGAAATATCATGAAAAGGTGGAAACGCTGCAATAATTGGTTTTGTTTTGATTTGGGTTTTTTTTTTCCTTTTTGTTTGGTTTTGGTTTTTGAGACAGACTTTCTCTGTGTACCTCTGGCTGTCCTGGAACTCACTCTGTAGACCAAGCTAGCTTGAGACCAGCGCACAGAGTCCAATTGCTGCCTCTGTCTCCCTAGTGCTGGGATTAAAAGTATCTGCCACTACCAACTAGTTTGTACTAAATTATAATACTATTCATATCCTAAAAATAATAGAAATACTTTGTGAACAGTTCAGATTTTATGAGTAAATATTTAGCATATGTTCAGAGAGTTCTTGTTTTGTTTTCCATTGGCATTCCAAGTTAAAGAAGTCATGTTTGGGGTGGTAATGCCCTTTTCTTCCCTTCTTGGGGCAGTTGGTGCTTAGTCTGTTTATTTCCTTATGAACTGTTTGAAATTGTCCATCACCACTCAGCAGTCATTGGATCCCGATCTGAAGATCCATTCCAGTCTTCTGAGACTTTGTTGGTGTTTGATGTACAGCAGACCTGTAAAATATTCATTAAACACATCTACTGCTAACATTTTACAAATGAGAAAGTGTGATAGAATCTCACAGTTACATGTTTCCTATAGTTATATGTCTCATAAAAATATACAGCAAAGGTAGAATAGGCATTAAGCATACAGTCCTACATTTGGACCCAAGCACAAGCTTTCTGTGAGGTTTACCCTTTCCTGGTATTGAAGGACAAAGGCATGCATTTCATGGCTCTCTCAAATTTTCAATGAGAACATTTTATTAGTATAATTTATGGACCATATTTTTCCTGTGGATGCATCCAGATATATGTCAAGCTGCCATATATTCTGTCTGACCAGACATCTGTTTCTGGTTCATGAGAGGAAACACCTGCACACATCCCGGTGTCTATTACACAAAGGGCATCCTTTCCCAGGGCCTATTGTCAGATCTCTCAAATGGAACAAGGGAGGTGTCAGATACACAGCTGGATGTCATGCAATCAACTTCCCACAAGAAGTGTGGTTTCTAATGAGGAATCAGCATTATTTACTCCTAAGAGTCAGTATCTAGCAGCATTGATAAAAACAGTGTAAAATTAAAACACCAAATATGAATGATTAAATTACGAATAGTTGCTGCAAGCCAGACCAAGAGTCAGTATCTAGCAGCATTTATAAAAACAGTGTAAAACTAAAACACCAAACATAAATGATTAAATTATGAATAGTTGCTGCAAGCCAGACCAAGTAACTACACAGAGCTGTATTATTTTCTTGGTGTCAGCCATACTCTCATAGGGAAAATGTGGATCTGTTAATAGTGCCTGCTCTACTAACTGCTCTTGTCCCCCTCAATAGAGGGTGGTATTCAGACTTATGGTTCGGGAGACAGAGACAGGAAGAGAGCTCCAAGTTCAAAGCCAGGTCTACATAGTGAGTTCCAAACCAAGTGAGAACCTGTCTCAAGTGTGTGTGTGTGTGTGTGTGTGTGTGTGTGTGTGTGTGTGTGTGTGTGCATGTATGTGTGTGGTGTGGTGTGTGTATGTGTGTGTGTGTATATATGTGTGTGTGTGTGTGTGTGATGGTGACCTTCTACTGTAAACTAAGGAATTTATGCTACTGACGTCTCTTTAGTGAGATCTGTATAAGTCTGACAGACAGAAGTAAAGTTCACTTTCTCCCACGTATCTCCTGGAGAGGACGAGATGGGCAGCATGAGATAGTTCACTGTCCAGAAAAGGTCCAAGCTTCAGCTCAACCTTCAGTTTTCACCATCGTTCATTTCCTCTCCCCCATGTCCTTTCTCACTTTCTTTCTTTTTTTCTTTTTTTTGAGAAAGGGTTTTATTCTGTAGCCCTGGCTGGCCCGGAATTCTCTAATGTAGACCAGGCTGGCCTCAAACTCATAGAGCTCTGGCTGCATGTGCCTCCCAAGTGCAGGGGGGTTAAAGGTATGCATCACCACTGCTGGCATCGTTATTTTGTATCATCATCATCAGAAAGTATAGCCTAGTGCACAAGTATTAATGATGCTATTGCCTTGTCCTATGTAAATAGCCTTTGGTAAAGGCTTCATTTCACTGTAGTCTTTCTAGCTCTGGCTTCAAACGATTCTGTAATGACAGCCATAGTCAAGATAGCCACACTCTTAAAGCACCTGTTCTGTGAGGGTACTGAGACTGCAGTGACAGATCAGTAACTCCATTTCTGCTCTAGAGCAACTATGTGTTCTGAGGAAGGAGGGCAGTGAGAATGTACCTCTGAATGCCACTTTGAACCATGTATTATACAGACAAGGAGAGCTATAGCTCACCAAGAAGCCGCAATCACACAGATGGCCCTTCCAGAGAGGCAGCAAGCAGCAAAGGAAGAGAGGACACTAGTAGTTATCGACCCTCTGCCCTTATATTAAACCTAAATGCACCAAGTCAGTTGATCTGCACAATCACTCTAGAAGATAATGTGGCAATCACTTCTGTTCTTCACAAAGGGAAACAGGAGCTAAAAATGAAATTACCCGGGAAGTTTCCCCAATGGTAGAGCTGAAATTGAAATCTGGATGGTCTAGAGCACAGTACTATTCCAGGTTGTCTTACAAAGGACATAAGTGCAGAGAAGTGTGGTCACTATAAGAAGTAGGTCATAGAAAACTGCATTTGTTTCCCTAAGATCTAAAAGCCAGTGGTATCCTAAATATAAGCATCTTTAGGAGAGAATCCATTTGCTCAATAAGTGAGGACATACTAAATGCCTGAGGATAACTTGTAGACACATGGAGACTCGAGGGTGCACACACAAGTGGACGTTTGTTAAGAGACAAAGGAGATAAGTTCTGAAGGAGTGGCATTCAAATGTACACACTCCCAAAGGTGCAGAGGCCTTGTAGAGGTGCCAGAAGTATAAAAAGGACAAAACATTTGAAATAAAAAAAAAAAACATACATCACCTATGAAACTACCACAATCTATTTTTTTAGTATCTAGTTCACAGTGGTCATGTCAAAAAAAAAAATCTATCAAAATGGATTAGTTCAAATAGGTTCTTGTTTTAAATACAATGTTTATTTATTCTGATTCTACCAACTAAGCCAGGGAAGTGTCACTTTCCCAGATCTCTGTGAGCTATGAAAGAGTACATGAAGTGTAAGCCATTTTATGACATGACAATTCCAACCCTTGGGTGAATAGAATTCAATTTTTAAACTACTTTCAGTGCCTTATTAGTTATCCCAGAGGAAACCTTTTATCCACCGTTCCAACTGGCGACCCCCCTAATGAAACCACTTAAAATTCTGTTGTCTGCAAACTAGTGTTTCTAATGCTTACTCTTAAAGAGAACTTTCTACTTCAAAAAGGAGCAATAATCACCCAGGAGATAATTAAATGTAAAGTTAAATTCAGGATATTGGAGAACATAATAGGTTTGCTGTGGTTCGGCATTTTGCTGACTTATACCCAAGAAAGGCTGAGGAACAAGGCTAACTAAGAAGCTAGAAAAACAGAAAGGAGGGCGGCTTCCTTGGTGGAGAAGTGTGAGCAGATCAGGGGGAAGGGATAGAGGACCACAGAAAGCTGGGACCCATTGACCTCTGCTAAGATCTTCTGCCCTTGGTACCAAGAGCAAAACTCAGGCCTGTGAAAGGAAGGCTGGCAGGAAAAGCTTCTACCTTGGAGGCTACAGCTTTGGCCCAGGAAGCCAAACAGTGGTCACATTGGCTCAGGAGGAGATGTAACCGACAAGACTAGTCTTTCACTCCATCCCTAACTGGTTGACCGATCAAGTCCATGACACCCCTCTTCTGAAATTCTTTTTTCATTTCTTTTCTTTTAGAGAACCCTTATCTACACTCACCTGCCTTCGTCAGATAATTTATTTCATTATTTTGTGACAGGATTTTATGCATCCCAGGTGGGTCTCAACTCCCTATGTGGCCCAGGATGACCTTGAACTGACTTCCCAGCTTCTACTTCTCTCAAAGGTGCTGGGGTCACAGGTGCATCCTCAGCCACTATGGAGACTGAAGCCAGGGCTGTGTCTATGCAGGGCATGCATCCAACCAGCTCAGCTACATCCATGGCCCCAATCACTATTTCAATTCTCTTTCCCTTTCTGTAAAGGAAAATGGAAACAAAGGATGAGTTAATTTCAACTTAGAAGGCTGCAAGGACATGATCATAATTTCTGCAGCCCAGCTTTGTTTATCTTAAATCATTGCAGCCTTTTCCTGGTTCCCCCTCTATCCAAGCCAGTTAGAAGAGCTTGTGTGTCTAGCCTGTGGGTCACTCTTTGTACATTCTGTTCATCAAAGGGTGGAGCTGGGTGGAATTCTATTATGAGCTGTCTTAGACTCTGAGATTAGAGCCAATATTCTTCTTAGGGAAGAAAATTGGCAAATGAGCCTTTGCTCGTTGAGCATTGGCTTACCTGCCAATCAGAAAATGAGACTATTGCAAATGATTCTGAGAATCTGTAACTTTGCCTTAAGTTAAGAAAGGAGCTGGAGAGATGTTTCAGTGGTTAAGAACACTTGCTGCTCTTGCTGAGAACCCATGTCCAGTTCCCAGAGTCTACATTGTGGCTCACTATCGATAACTTCAGTCCCAAAGGATATAATGATATCTTCTGGCTTTTGTGGATACAGGACATACATGGTGCACATACATACATGCAGGCAAGTACTCCTGCATACACCTAAAACAAAAATAAAATAAATCTTTTTTTTTTTAAAAAAAAAAAAAAAAAAAAAGAAAGAAAGAAAGAAAAGCCCAGTCAACATAACTAGGTGTTGTAAAGCACCTTAAGTTTCACTAGTAGCCCAGGGCAAATAAGTTTACCACTAAAATAAAAGGCTATTAAATTTAAATTGAATACCCATCCAACAGAACTTGGAAATTGATGAGTGCTTTCCTTGCAAAAGAATGAGGGGTTTATCACTGCTGTGAAGTGAAAAACAAAGAAAGAGTAAATTAAGAAAGAAATTCTTCTGCTCATTTTTAAAATCATGTGTCATTGCATAAGGTTATACAAAGTGAGTAGCCAGGAAGCGAGGGAAATTACACATGTCCATCTGAATCATTGTCTGGACCACATTAGTGACTTCCCAGAAATACGAAGCTTTAGGAGCCTCACCAGGTCTAGACATGGAAATCCAGGGCACAATCTAAGTGATGTCTTACACTATTCTTTCCTTTCTTATTTCTTTCAATTTGTGTATCCTCTTTATAGCTTAGTAAGCAAAATATTGCTAATATAGAGGCTAATATTTCTCCTGCCCTAATCTCACCCACATCCCCAACCCCAATGAGCCTGATACCTTCCCTTCCCTTTTGTGTTTCCCATCTCTCCTTCGTGTGTGTACACACCTACACAAGGCACTGTGTGTTTTACATGTTATAAGTGTTACATAAATATCATACCGTTTCTCCTCAGCACCCGTCTTTCTTGTGAATAGTGTAAATTCACTCGTAACTAGAAATATCTGTACTGTGAGATCAGCTAGATTACTCTCCAAAGTCTTTGCACATTTGCTCTTAGGTGGCTCATTTATTCATTTGGATAGAATTTGTTTTCCAGCTTGTGCTTCTAGTATCTGTCAATTACTGAGATAGGTTGTGAGGATGTAAAGATGAATAAAATACTCTGTCTTTACAGCCCAATGGGTGATCTCAGGGAATAAGGAGTATAATTTTTAAATTTGTAATATCGTGTTCCATGTGCTCTAATGAGGTATTTGTAACATGTCATGTGAGTAACCAAGTCTGAGAGACTGGGAAAAGTGTTCCCAAGGGACACCCTTCACCTCTGTGACATGTTACATATGGAAAGTTAGCAGTTTTATTAGAGAAGAGAAAGCTGAAGTTTATCCTAAAAAGATGTTGGGTTTCTATAACGTAGTCTTAGATGGTGATTGTATTTATTCATGTAGCTATTAAGAGGCAGAAATGTAGTGTGATAAGATCTTTTAAAAGTTAATTCTGATATGATATAGAGTGAACTAGAAAAAAGTGTGTGTGTGTGTGTGTGTGTGTGTGTGTGTGTTGGGGGAGAAATGTAAGAACATTAACTCATGAAGGAGAAATGCTCAAGATCCTGAGCTAATTCATGGTATTGAAAACAAGGAAGAACTGTCTTCATAGTATTTTAGAGGTCAAAGTTAATTCTGTGGGATGACAGCATCTAAAGGGAGGTAGAAGGATAGGAACTGTCTACCTCACTAAGTGGTAAGGTCTGTTTGCATGTAAAGAATTTTAAAATCATATCAAAACTTACTAAAATCTGGGTTTTTTTTTTTTTTTACTATGAACATACAGCAGCTAGTCTAAACAATGTCAGGGATAAAGTGGTCCTCTATGAAAACTTTCTGTGGTTTCCATTCTGACAACTACTGCAGTTACTGTTGACTATTAGCAGACAGCAGGTACATAAACGTCAGCTAGCACATCCCATCTACTAGGCCTTCAATCAACAGTGCGTGTGCATTCAGCACAGACAGAGCTAGAGAACTTCTAGTCTTCCTGTCCATCCAGCACATGGGGCTGTGATTCAGAGAGCAAGTCCCTAACAGTTCAGGATGCTGGAGTCCCCTTCTTAGCTGCCCCTCACTTGCATGTGCCCACACTCACACACAGATTTGAAATATATACTGATATCATTCATAGTGATAGCAAAGACAGGCAGCACACAGCATGTGTTCTTTGCCATTCTGTGTACAATTTTTTTCTCATACTTGAGAAATTCGTACTTTTGGAAGTATTTCTAAAAACATTTATAAAAAGCACATTTGTATCATTTAGCAATGTTGATGCATCATTTTTTTTCTCTTTATGTTCTTTTATGTTTACCATTAACTGAGACATAATATGAAGAGGAAAACAATATTGGGAAAGGTTACAGTAATGTTGGCATGAGACACATTAAACTCTACATGTCTATGGAAGTGGAGATGAACAAGTATGGCATGAGCTTAGAAACAAGAAGTGACATAACAGCCTGATTGCAGATACATAGGGATTATTTAATAAAACCATCCTGGAATATCAGAGCACAGAATCACCCACAGTCAGGCCTTGAAGACCCAAGAGTGATGACTAACACCTTTAATCCCATCGCCCAGGAGTCAGATCTTTCTGTATTTCTGTGAGTTTAATGCCTAACAGCCAAGCTGTAGTAGCTCACATCTTTAATTTTGATACAGAGTTGTGCCTGAACTAAAACAGCTGGGCAGGGAAGATCTATAAGGCAGGAAAAAGCAAAAGTTCAAGCATTCTGTTAAAGCAACCTACCAGGCTGAGGACTCCTAAAGATAGCATTTTCTCTGTTCTGCTTGAGAAGTTGGCTGGGTGAGATTTGACTGTGATCCGTTTCCTCTCTGATATTCCAGCTTTTCCCCAAAATCTGGCTCTGGGTTTTCATTATGTACTAACTAGAGTTCATACTAGAGTTCACTCACTAGCCATCATGATGTAGGAGACTGATGTCCTTGTGGGAGAACTTGACATTATCAGACAAAGTTGTGCTGATAGAAAAGAGAGAGACTTGTGCCCTGGAAAATTTCAACAAAGTAAGGACATCAGAGAAGAGACTAACTCTCTCTGATGCCCCCAAAAATAAGATGAAGAAAAAGGCAGTGGACAAATAAGAATAGAGAGTTTCTTTAAGAGAAGATAGAATCTGAAGGAGACATTTCAACAACACTAACATGTGAATAGTTAGTGAACAGGCCTTGGGGAAGGCAAGCCTTGGACATCTGTAGACTTCATTGTTAGCACCTCATTGGCTCCGGAAGCCATATGATAGGTAGAGGCACAGATTGTCCTGGTGGAAGCAGAGCCAGTGTGAGTGAATTCAGGTGAGAAGACTGGACAACAGAGGAGGCAATGGAAGGTGAGCAGAGCTGAGGGAAGGTATGTTTTGGAAGCTTAACCCAGAGAGGTGGCCAAGGCTTACCTACCTAACTCAGGACCCAGCACCTGTGCAGACTTGGTCTCCTCTCATGATTGTGCAGAGATGGGTGGGGCCATAACTTGAATCTAGAGTGCCTATGGCTAAAGTCTCCCCAGCCTGTGGCACTATTGGAAAGTGGTAGAATCTATAAGATGTGGAACCTGATAGATAAAACTTAGGACACTAGAGAATTTCATTACAGAAGCCAATATTTGAACCCTGGATCTCTTCCCCTCCCTTCCTCTCTTCTTTCTGGTTGCTGTAAAGTAAACCAACCATCTGCTGCCTCACACTTCTACTGTAATGGCTTGTGAAGCCACAGAGCCAAGACCATGAGGCCAAGCAACCCTGAACCGAAAGCTCTAAAACCATGAGCCTTTCATTCTTAAAAGTTACTCAGATGTTTTCTTATAGTAATGGAATGCTTGCTAATAGAGATAGTGTAGGAGGGAGGAAGGGGAAGAGGAGGATAAATTGAGCAGAGTCTAAAAGCCACAGATGTATGGATTCCAGAGCAGGGGTTCATCTTTCTAGTAATTAGAAAAAAAAATCATCTGGGATGAGTAGAAGATAGAAAGATAAGTCAAAAGAAATGGAAAATTTTAAAAAGAAGAGTGAGATTTCCCAGCCAGTGGCCTCTATGTTCTATCGAAAGAAACAAGATTATCTAATGAAAAGAAAGAAGGTTGGAACACATTTCTTTTCTATAAATTCACAGCAGGGTCTTCAGTGGTTTGTGAACCAGAGAGAAAGAACCCAGAAGGAGAAACCTAGTCACTCTCTCCATGTCAACCTCTCTTTCGAGTGAGCCTGGGTAGGGAACTCTGAAATTCAGAGACTCCACAGAACAAAACACAGAAGCGGTGTCACCAGAAGTCATGGTTGCTGCTTGTCACCAAAAACCAGGGCAAAGTAGCCTGCCTGGGAACGTTGAAGAGAAGCCCTAGTCATCCATAACAATTCCACCTCCAAACTTCTTGTAAAAAGGAAGAGATAATGTAGGCGACAAGTTCAAGACTGCAGACCATTAAATGGTAATGATTAAATTGATCCATAAAACACACTTAGCTCACTGCTGGTATCTGTCCATAAATATTAGTTATTGCTATTCTTTTAAAAGTCCCAGGTACAGATGGTGGCAATGTTTATCGTCTGGCAACATGGTCCCTTGTAAATGACTAAGGAGACATCAAAATCCCCCAAATGGATGCACTTGAAATGTTCTCTGTATGTGATCTTATAGCTGGCCCTCAAGGCTGAATCTCTTCCTTTCTTGGAAATGTGTCCACAGCAGTTGCCTCTAGTAAGTTAAATAAGACTGAGTCAGTCTTCAGATTAAAAAAAAAAATTGGCAGAGTCTAGGTTGTGTAATCAAGACCCAGAAGGCGAGGAGTGAAAAGAACAAGCCAGTTACACAAGGCAGTACGAGCAGAATCCAGAGCAGAGAGCCAGATGTTAGCAGGAGACTTATTTTTTAAAAAGGGAGGGGGGAACTCCTGAAGCCTCATTACCTTACCTTATATAAGTGACCATTGGTACTATAGAGTATGCCAGTGTTCTAAGGAGAAAAGTTTAGGAAGTACTTACCAATACTGATGACCACAACCATTCTAAACACAGCAATTCACACAGAAAAATCTGTCTGGCTGTAGGGACCTGACCATGAGCTTCTTGTTTGATTCTTTCAACTTTACAAATAAAGAGAAATGTTTCTCCAGAGCCTGTTTCTACTGGTTATCTGCAATCCTAATAAATGTTTGATGCACAGGGCATAGGGACAGTTATTTGAAATCGGTGAGTGGATTGGTGGTTTCCACCAGTGAGAATACCCAATAGCAAATCAAAATGTTGAACAATAATAGACTCATAGATATATCATGAATGGCACAGTAATTGTGTATCTACTCTTAACTAGTAGAAGGGTGTGGTTTAAGATGAGTCAGAACACTGAGCCTCTGAGTTCTGGGCTTCTGGATCATTGATTCCCATCTTATTAGTGACTAGGAGAGCTAGACAAAGCATGACAGTCATGGGCCCTAAATATGAAGCGTGAAGCTCTAAAAGCCACTTAGGAAAAAGCAGCACCAAAGGCCATGTTCAGCTTTTTTCTACTTTGCTGTGATGATCAGAAAAAATGCCTTTGAACTGAAAAAAAAAAAATAACTCTGAAGAATGTTGAAACCACTCTCTTAATCAAACCATGGTGAAATCACTGTCAAAACCTAAAAATTAACTTCACCTATCAAAATGCAGGGAATCTCAATTACAAAAACAAGTGCTTAGAAATACCCAAGGGAGGGTATGTGGGTAATTCACTCCAGATTCAAGGAAAATCAATCAGTCCTCCAACTTCTCCCAGGGCACATTACATAAGGTAGCTAACTCACTTAACTCAGTCCAGTGCTTGCCAACGGTTTTATATGTGAAAAACAAGGGTACAGTAAACCCCATCTGGAAATATATATAGAGAGAGAGATCCAAAAGTTGTCAGTAGCTTAATTTAGGGCTGTTTCCCATTGCAGACATTTCTATGTTTCTGTTTTTACAAACAACAAAAACTTCCATGAAAATTCCTCCTTGTTTATAAGGAGTTTTTTGTTTGTTTGGTTTTGGTTTTGTTTTGCTTTTTGTTCCTAGAGTCTGTCCTCTGCAGAAAAATCTAAATTGATGTGTTTGAATCCATGCAACGTGTGATCGCGTTGAATGCTGATAGTTTCTGAGAGCAGAACTGACCAGATTCTTACTGGGATTCTGAAGAACCACAGAGACTCTGAGTTAGACTTCCATTGGCCTAAATGAGAACGAATACTTAGTTATTGTTAATTTGGCTTTATGTTTGTTTGTTTTATTTATTATTTTTGTGCTACTGCTGACAATATCTTTATTCTTTTTTTTAGAAATCTGAAAAAAAGTTCTTTATTTTTAGAAAACAGATACTGAATAACTATTGATGTTGATTTTTGATTACAGGCACGTTTTACGTGTTTTCTCCAATTTAATAGGAGTCAAATCTGGTTTTTGAACATTCCTGGCTCTAGAGCTAAACCAAGAAGCTTATATATGCTGATATATTCCCCCCATGGGACAGTCTTAAAGTATTTAACTTACATGTCTTCTTCCTTTTTGTTACGCTGTAAGATATAAAATTGTAATACTGCAAACTGGTGAACAACTTTAAATAAGCAAATACTTAATTTTATAACCAAAACTGTCACACATTATCAACTCCATTTGCAGGTGGGAAACCAAATCAAAAAGCCAGCCTTGTGGGCCATCAAGACAGCTCAGAGGCCCAGAATACTTGCTACAAACTTGATCAGTCTTTGGGACCCATGTGGTAGGAAGAGGGAATCCCTTTCCTCAGATGGCCCTTTAACTTCTTCAAGTGCTCTGTGGCATAAGCGTGGTACATGGGTGCATGTGAGCACACACACACCCCTCTCCTGCCCCATCACATCCAAATAAAAATGAAAAAACCAAATAAGACAAAAATCAAAACAGACAGAGAGAAGGGGAGAGAGAGCTATGAAAGCAGCCTTGTAGCCTTGAGTAAACCTTGGGTTTAACTTTTGTACTTTGCTTTGTCCATTGAGCAACAATTTCATTTATGAAAAGATTTGCTTTTGTTTTCAATTAGGTGTTATGATTGTCTGTCTCTGTGTGCATATGAGTGCAGATTCCCCAAGAGGCCAGAGGAAGGCCTGGGGAACTGCAGTTACAAATAGACTGCTGTGAGCTACCAGATGTGGGCATGGGACCCAAACTTATATCCTCAGCAAGAGTAGTTAGTACTCACAAAGGTGAGGTATCTCTCTAGACCTAACCCTAACCCTAAACAAAAATATCTTAATAAATAAATTTAAAAAAAGAAAATTGTTTTCAACTCCAGAGGTGAGTGAACAGGAAGGAGTGGGAGGAGCTGGCAGAAAAAAAGAATCCACACTATATTTGATCTTACCTATAAAATAGGTTATTAAAAGTATTGGGTGAGTTGCTGAGACAGAATTATCACTGTGGGTGCTCTCTTGTTTGACTACACAGCCTCCAAGGCACTCGTATGGTCTCTAACAACTTAAGCCACACCCCCAATTTAAAGTCAAGTGAAAGACCTTATCAGCCAATATGTCTTCAGATGCTCTAAAGCCAAACGAGGGACATTATATACAAAACCACATCCTGGTGACATACAACTTGCAGTGTATGGAAAACAAGGAAGAAGACATTCTGTCCATTAAGAGGGTGAAGACAGCCTGGTCGTTCTGTCTCCCTCTTCTTTTACATGTTTACTCTGGGCTCCTTGAACATCAGGGCCTTGGTTTATCACTGTTTCTACTATGATAGTCAGAGAAAAACAATCAGAAAGAATACCTCAAGGAAAGCAGAGATCTTGATCTCATCAGCTTAAATTGGTGGATGTAGACAAAGCTGATTGTTGCTCATTTTGAGCTGCTTCTTGGAAATAGTCACCATGACTTCTTTTTTTAATTAATTAATTTATTTTTAAGGATTAAACACAATTGGCAAATTCTTAAACAAATTAAACAATAAAAGGGAAGACCTACTTCAATAAAACTAGAAATTGAAAGCAAATGTAACAGATATGGATAAAATTCCAGAAAATCATAAGGATATACATTATAAATTTGTTTCAATAAATTGAAGATTCAGAAAAAACTGGTGAGTTTTTAGATAACAAAATCAAACCTAAATTCAATGAATTATTTTAACAAATTCATACTTTGTAACCTTGAAATATTTGAAATACTAATAAAATACTCCATGCTAAAAATAAAAAAACAGCAATAACAGAAATAAACACAAGAAAATATGGACTTACTACAGAATTCTACTATAACTTAAAAACTAAGACAAATACATATCATACAATTCCATAAAACTTAAAAAAATAAACAAAGCCTTTAAAAGTTACAAAGTCAGTAGACAATATCTTTCCTAAAGTAATTTTATTCTTAATTTAAACAAAAAAATAGAGCCTGTTAACACTGAAATTAGACCCAAAACATTGTTGCCTGGAAACAAGAAAATAGAATTGTTATATACACACACAAAGACCTAAGTAGAAAGACAACTTAATGGGCATTCTTATACTTGAGAAATACCAATGTGGGAAGTTGTAACTACTCTGGATACTAGTGGATAAATTTAGATTTCTACTTCAAATCTCTTCATTAAAGCAAAAATTGGTGCATCAAAATTCCAAGTCTAATTCAAGAATGAAACGAAGTCATGTTGATATTTATGAAATGTTTGTACATCCTTGGTTACGGAAACAAAGCAAGTGTCCTTTCCAATTATTGGTTAGGTCCTTGGAGCACAGCACCAGGGATGGAGAGCACGCACTTTGTCATGGGATTTTGTTATAGTTAATCAACTGTCATTTGCTGCAGCTGGAGATTCCTATCTAATTCCCTATAGGTCATAGGTTCATCTATTTAGGGACCTCAAGATGTGTCCCTCATCCTCAGCTGGCCCCTTCAGATTCTTCCCAAATCCCATCACTTTGTTACTTTGTCTTAATGAGCAATTAGGGAGCTTAGATCTCAGGAGGATGCATTAGAGCATTTAAATTATTTGCTCACCAGACTTTTCAACAGAAATTGAAGAGTCCAGATATTTAGGTGTATGCAGAAGTGATGATTGTGGTCAGTTTGTTCTTTTCCGATAGTACTTGGGAAACAGAATAGGGTTTCTGTGGATGTTTCAAATAAAACCTTTTTATTGTGCTGGGTACTTAATTTAGATAATAATTCCAAATACTTACAAGTTTGCCACACCCAAAGGATACAGACTAAATTATTCTTTACAAGAAAATTGTTCTTATTTTTTTTAATATTTATTTTATGTGTATGAATGTTTTGCCTGTGTATGAGTGTTTTGCCTGAATGCACGGATGTGCACCATGTGCATGCCATGTGACCTTAGAGGTCAGAAGAGGGCATTGGATCCCTGGAAATAGAGTTATGGATGGTTGTAAAACACCCTATGGGTGCTGGGAATCAAACCTGGGTCCTCTGCAACAACAATAAGTGTTCTTAATCACCAAGCCAACTCTCCAGCCCCATGATTACAATTTTGAAAGAAATTCAAAGAGTGTTCTGTATGATGACATTATTGTTGGAATGAATCTAGTTGTCCTCAAAGAGACTTATTTAAATGAGAGCAAAAAAACCCAAAACAGTTGTACAGATGGCATTGTTTGCAAAAACTTAATCTTGACTCATTATAATTGCATTATTAAATAATTTATATCATGAGCAGATGATGACTTCTGGAAATAGTAACATCTATAATTGCAACCTAAATTGTCACCTCTGGTTCCTTTAAGGATAAATGCCATATGTAGAAATCACACTTAGTTTCCTCCTTCCACCTAATTCTAATTTTTATAAAATAGAAAATTAGATATGTATTTTGCATACAGTGTGTGGTAGTTTGAATATAATTAGCCCACATAATCTAATCTCATAGGGAGTAGCACTATTAGGAGGTGTGGCTTTATTAGAGTAGGTGTAGCCTTGTTAGAGGAAGTGTGTTACTGTGGGGAGCAGGCTCTGAGGTTTCCTATGTGCAGGATACTACCCAGTGTCTCAGTTGACTTCCTGTTGCCTGAAAGATGTAGGACTCTCAACTACTCTTCCAGTACCTCGTCTGCTTGCACACTGACATGCCCCATTCCATCATGATGATAATGGACTGAACCTCTAAAACTGTAAGCAACCCACCCCAATTAAATGTTTTCCTTATAGAAGTTGCCATGGTTATATTGTCTCTTCACAGAAAAAAAAAAAAAAAACCCTAAGACACATTGATTTTCATGCTAAGCCAGATTCAATAAGAGAAAAAGCAAATCAAAACTATTTCACATCTTCTTCATTGGCATAAGTGAATGACATTGGTATATCCAATCTTAATAGAGCTGGAGAAAGCTATAATAAAGGTGCCACTTAATAATCAAGAAATACAAAAGGAGTGGTAATGAATATCTTTAATTTTAACACCTGGGAAGCAGAGGTAGGCAGATGGCTCTGACTTCAAGACTAGCCTGGTATGCATCGTGAGTTCTAGGACAGCCAGGACTGCATTGTCTCAAAATAACAAGAACACACACAAGGTCTATAAATGATTCAGTGGAAAGCCCTGATAAAAATGACAATGTGACTGTAAAAACCATTTTAAAGGGAGATTTTACTTCTCAATTATTTTCACATATTAATAACCTAAATATTTTTAAGCATTAGATTTATATTTTAAAGAATATTATTTTGGGATGTAAAGAAGGAATTTTACACTTTTTATTTATTTCAGCCCACTTTGTAATGCCTGTAGTAATAAAAATTTGCAAACAAAACTATTCAGAAAGGAAGGCTTCCTTCAGTATGTTAATGATGGAATAGAAGTTCAAATTTAATGAAATTAAAACCCAAAAGTTATGAATCCCAAGTCTGGCATTCCTTATCTTCATCTCTTCATTTAGCTGGTTTGCAAAGAAGACCACAAAGTCCCTAACTGTAAAATGAAGATAACAGAGCTCACTTCCTAGGCTTACTGTGGGATAAATGAGAAAATTGCATTTGACCTCCACTTGGATTCTGTGGACATTCATGTTCAATTAGTTAAATACTCAATTTAATTAGTTATTGGGGTCATCATATAATAGTGAAAGAAGATTTGCATTGGCCTGGGCCTCTTACAAAGTGGAATGGCATTGTGAGTACCACAATGAACAAGCATCCTCGATGGTGTAATCCTATTACTGATGTTCCACAGGCCCTTGGTCCAGAGATATAAATCCTCAGCATTCTTTTTTCTTAAGACAGATCTCATGTAATTCATGCTGACCTCAAACTCATAGTACAGTCAAGAATGACCCAAAACTTCTGGTCTTCTCATTTCCACCTCCAGAGTGGGAAGGCAGGTGAGCACCTCCAGGCCCAGTTTATTCAGTGGTAGGGTTCCAATCCAAAGTCTCAAGAATTCTGAGCAAACATCCTTCCAACTAAATCACATACCCAGCCCCTCTGAATTATTTTAACGGTTTTGTTATCATTGTCTTTTGTAAGAAATTTTCACATGGGAAAAGAAGTTGAACGTGGCATCTCAAAGCATACTCAGAAGATGGAGGGAGAACGCTCAAGACTTGTAAGCATTTGTTGCTCTTGCAGAGGACCCCAGTTCAGTACCCAGCACCCACATGGTTCCTCACAACTATCTGTAACTGCAGTCCCAAGGGATCTGACACCCTTCTTGACCTCTAAGGGCACACATGTGATGCACATACATACATACAGGCAAGACATTCAATACTATTTTTTTTAAGAAATTAAAGCATATAAAACACCATCTGCTAGAAGAAAACTGGCAGACATGATCTTAATTTATAAGGTTATCTTTCCATGGGCCTGGCCATGCCATGGTGGGCGATAATTACTACTCAGGAACAACACTGAGAAATATAGTTCTGCTTTCATCCTTGAGATGTTTGTATTTTAATGTTAAAGGGTATGTTTCGCCAGTTCCTACAGACTTTCAAGAACAAACTTAATAAAGAGATTTTGGGCTTTCTTGTAAGCCATGATGTAATATTTCCGTGTAACGAAATAGTCCTAAATTTGACTTCCTTTGGGGTAATTTAACTTCTCTCAAAACTCTTAACTGCATTTGAGGGAATCTCTGAAACTCTGTAACACAAGGTGTAAGATACCCCATCATTATGCCCAAATAATGGCATCAGCATCTCCACCCACCCAGGGCTTCTACTCACCTATCTGTTGTATTTATTTGGTATGTAAAAAGATACCTCCCATCTGGATACAGGAATTGTAACACATAATTCTTTTAGATGGAATAGCCAGTAGGAAAGGAATTCACCAGGTTTTCCCTTGCCCTGTCCATAAGAGGCCAGATGCCTCCTCAGCACAGCCCTGTTCCTGCCTCCCATTTTCTTATCTCTCATGTGGTAATCTTAAAGACAAATCATCCTCTGTCCCGGGTCCCAGCTCGGTCTGGGGAGTAAATTCTTGAATTCAGCTCTCCCCCTAAACTTGGCACAAGGTACTGTCTGAACAGCAACTGCTAGACTACTGAGAAAGACGCCCTAGGAGAGGGTGAAGGATGGTTTAGGAGTGTATGCCACTGAGTGTCTAAAAGCCCATGTGCTCCAGCTGCACTATCGAGCTCTGTTGCTCGAATTCTGGTTGTATTAAAAGAAACTCAGAGCCAAGTATCAGGGAAAGGCTGAACTATCAAAGAGAGGAAACACCACAGTCAAATCTCACCCAGCTATCTTCCAGCTTCCTCAGCCTCGCTCCTGGTCACTTCTAATGCCTCATCTGTCTTCCTAAGCCTGCCTTAAATACCTTCTTCACTCAGTAGTATCACATCCAGGTTAAGATTAAAGGCGTAAACTACTACTATTTGGTAGTTAGGCCTTGAACTCACAGAAACACAGAAATATCTCTGTCTCTGGAGTTATGGGATTAAAGGCATGCCACCAACAGTGCCTGCCTAGGAGCCTGGAACTCCCTCTGTAGACCAAACTGGCCTCAAACTCAGATCTGCTGGGATTAAAGGCATAGATCACCACTCCCGTGTTTCCCCACTAAAGGTGTGAGTTACCACTCTCTGATCCTCCTGGATTGACTGTGGGTAGATCTCTTGATATTCCAGACTGGTTTTATTAAATATATAACATATCACCACAGAGCTCAAAGCCATTGACTGAGTAAATAAGGTAAACAACACACCATTCAAGATCTTCCCATCAGGTCCAAATTTGGAATCTTTTGAGGAAGAATTTATTTTAAATGCAGCTCTGCTATTTTTCCATAAATCTGAAGTTATTTTAAAATGCAAATGTGTTTATTAATAAAAAATGAATCCTTTGGCTTTGACGTCAGAAGAGCTGAAGATCCCCAAATGACTGTAATATGCTCAGTTACAGACCCAGGAACCACTGTTTGGAAACTACTAGGCTAATTTTTATTCACATGGTTGCTACTGTTAGCTGTTCCTAGTATAACTAAGACCTTGAAAATACCAAAGTGAAGCACATTTGTGGGCCTTCAGATCCGTTCTTATTAGTCATAAGCAGGACTCATATTAAACAAAGCTGAGAAAATCACCGCACACGTAGGGACCTTACTTACTGTCATGTGATTCTCTTTGCTGAGGGAGATACCTGTGTATATAGAGCTGAATCTATAGCCTGATCTCTATCTATAGCAATCAAGACATGAATTATGAACATTGCAGTTAGATGCACCTGACTATATGCTGAGTCATAGTAAAACATGTATGTTTCAACTTGGGGGAAAAAACACATGTGAAATCAAATCTTGTATGTTAAGTCCTTCCAGGGACAATTTTAGTATCTTCCTCTTTTCTTCCCTCTTGATTTGGAGAAACTGAGGAAGCAAGCTAACCATCCACTATAAACTCACATGATAAAGTCCGTGGCCCTTCTTGGCCCGTCATTCTCTCATCTGGGTGGAATTTCTTTGACTTTGCATGGTGAATAAATAACATTATTACCTTTTACCCTTTCCCCAAGTGAACATACTAATTTTAGTTTTAGGATCTAGATTGGTGATTTTTATACAATAAAATACTTGTTTCTCTGTAGCTTTAGAATCCAGATTGGTTGATTTTATGCTGTAAAATGCTTGTTTCTCTGTAGTTTTAGACTCCAGATTGGTGCTTTTATACTGTAAAGTACTGTTTCTTTGCAGAGAAAAGAAAGTAGGGAAAATGAGTTCACATAACAGTCAGAGAGACTCAAGGCAGGTACAGTGAACACTGTCCTGGTGTCTAGGATAGTTCACATTCCAGTGGGTCAATGTAGGCATGATGTGAAATGTTGATAAGCCCAGTCACATAGCAAGAGAGCAATCTCATACTGTTTCTCCACTGGAGACCCTGGTGATTCGGAGGTGGGGGGTGAGGGGAGTGAGGGGTGTTACTCATTATTCTGCAGGTCAATGGGCACACAGTCCCACAAGCCACTTGGCTTCTCTGAGGTTCATCACCCAAACGAAGAAAAATAATACATCCTCACAAATTATGAAAATCAGTGAAGTATGTGATCAGGACCTCACAGGCTTGGACTAGTATGAGGCCTCATTAACTCCCTTATCAGGACCTCAGCAACACGACAGGCTGAAGACATAGAAGCATTTGTTTGTGTGAGTGTGTTTTCTGTTTAATTGTATATGTTATGTTCGAGGTGGGGAAGGGTACACATGATGTAGCACATATGTGGAGTCATTTTTTTCCATGTTTACCTGGGCTGTGAGTTCTGGGGATCCAGCTCAGATCACCAGGCTTTTGTGGAAAGCATTTTTAGCAGTTGGGCAGTCCCTCCAGCCCTGACACAGTGCTCTTTAAAAGCTCACATTTATGAAAAGCACAACTTTAAGCTATTGTGTTGTAGGCAGTCCTTCTGAACTTCAAGTTCTTATCATAGCATCTATCACAACTTCTCCCCTTGAGAAAAACTCAGCCATAGTCTGATTTGGCTTTGTGTTGCTTGAACTGAAAAATATTTCTCTCTCTCTCTCTCTCTCTCTCTCTCTCTCTCTCTCTCTCTCTCTCGTGTGTGTGTGTGTGTGTGTCTGTCTGTCTGTCTGTCTGTCTCTGTCTACATGTCTCTCTCCTTCTTCTTCCTTACAGTGATGGAACTATGTTGAGTATTCCTCTTGTGCTGAGTGAGAAAGAAAAGAAGAAACTGTATAAAAAGGAGATTGGGTACCCACCTCTGTTGCTGAATGGCTAAACAAATAGTACATGTTCACATTCGTATTTATGTTTTGTTTAAAAAATATATATAACATTTAACAGTTGTTTTATTACTTTCCTCTGAAAATGCTGGCCAGAGTATATCTTTCCAATAATGACAATGCATGTTGCTGTTTGTTTCAGAGATGCAACACTGGATTCTTTCGCACGTGGTCGGGAGAATGTTCACCCTGTGACTGCAATGGCAATTCCCAGGAATGCTTAGATGGCTCTGGCTTCTGTCTGGTAAGTCAGGAACATGCAGGTGAAAAGGCCAACCAAGCTCTTTCTCCACTTCAATTTTTCCCTTAAAATATATCATGTCAACGCCTTCTGATTGCAAGCGTTCCCTAAGGCTTCGCATGAATGTGCATATGTGCTCCAGAAGGGTCCTGTCTTCCTTCCTCTGGCAGCTGGCTTCCTGCTGAAGACCACTGATGATGGGTTGAAAATAATACGTGGTGCAGGACTGCCACCCTCCAAATTCCTTTGTGATAGTATAAATTGGCAGGTGTTTGGCTCCATCCCATGTAAACCGAAATACAGCAGTTGTTCCATAGCCTCTTATAGTATGTAAGATAATCAGGTCTATGGATCAAAATTATTTTTTAAGACGTATCTAAGCCATTTAGCCAATGAAGATGAATGCTTTGTCTTTCTGCTCTTTATAATTTTACATTCAAGCCCGAAGGAGAACTTTTCCTCCTTCATGGAGATGAATTCCCCAGCAGACAGCTTTCCAGGGAACCCGATGCTGATGAACACAGAGACGGCTGCTAGACGAAAAGACATTGCTGAATGCATCATGTTTTCAAGACTGAATTGAGAACTTAGTAGGAATTACCGCTGCAGTCTGACCAGAGTGGCTGCTGCAGAAGCCATAATGACACTTAAAGTTTGTGAGCTCTGATCATGCTCCTCTTCACAACTATGAAACACGACAGTTCTGTGCTTCCAGTTTCCCGTACGGAAAAAGAGCCTTCCGAAACTGCAAGAGTTGTTTTATTTAAACTACAGCAATACTTACCTAAATACACCCAAATTACATAATTATCCCTGATGAACAGATAATCTTTATCATAAGTAGCCTCTGAGGTATGTGCCTTAAAGGTGCAATTTAACTCACATTTCATATTAAGATGCAAATTAGAAACCACTTATTAGAACCTAGTAGTTGTCATTTTTCTAGAGACGGGATTAGTTGACTAAATTTTGTTATTTTGTAGTTTTTTTTTTCAATCATGGTATTTGCCCCCCCGCCAGTCTTAAATAACCATTACAACCAGGATGTCCTTCACAGCCCTGTAGGCACACACAGCTGCCAAAATCTACCCTATTTCAATGCTTTCATCTCCGGTTTCCTGTTATTTTAATCCCAGTGACATTTGGGGGAAATCCCATGCATACACTTGAACTCACAATGTACATTGCTGATAATGTGACTAATTAAAGACCTTTTGTTACCTGGTTTATTAAACTGTAAGGCAGAAGGGGTCACCAGGCCCATCAGCTGCCACTCAGCAACTGGCAAATGAATGAGTGGAATACATTAGAGAGGGGAGAGCTCCCTCCCTCTGCCCATGTCCATCATGGGTGACGATGAAGCCACAGCTGTGACTATGTTTTCAGGCAGGAACAGTTGTAGTTTTTTATCTAGACGTGAGCTTCTGTAATGATTCATCATCCCAGGATCTTTCTCCAATTCTGGTTGTGCACCAGGGCATTAAACATGCATATGTGCATCGATTGCCAATCTTCCTGCAATTACTTTGTTCCAAGACAGAAAATGTACACAGAAAGAATAACCATCCCTCTCATATTAATGGCAGTGACACCATTACACTCTATTCAGAGATAAATGGTTTTCCCTTTAATTTAAATAAAGTGTGCTCAGTAGAAAAATAATAAACATATACTAAATGTGGCTTATGTTTATACACATACACTATATATATAATAAATGTATTTGACATTCAAAAAGAACAAAGTCACCCATAGCCTATTTTCCAGATTATCATGTTTATATTCTTGTAAATTATTTTTAAAAGGAAATAAATTGTATTAAATTAAATAAATAAAAGGTCATTAGTCAAAGACAGACAGACACACACACACACTAAACATCACAGGTTATTTCTAAGGTTATTAGTTACTCTCCATAACCTGATGGGAAGTCCCTATTGCTGAAGACACTGAGAACTTATGTCATTGAACATGACAAAGAATGTTAAGACATTGAACTGGTACCCAACCAGAAGCTTCACTTCTACTGACCAGCTTTCATAATGCCGGGAGGTAGTTTTCATGCTATTGGAGGAGAACAGTAATCATCAACATTATCTAGCTACAAAACCCGAAGCTTTTAACAAGATATAAGATACACTGCAAGTTACACCAGGGCACTAATGGCATAAATGTGGTGAGAGTAACCAAACACTATCTGATTGGCTTTAAGGCTCATCCCATGAGTTGGTACTCATACCTGGCACTGCTAAAGTGTCCAAGAACCCAAGACTACATAAGCCATGGGCCATGGGAAAATCTACTACTTTTATTCTGCTTAAGAAACACAGGAATAAAAATGACTATTGATATATTGCTAAGCCCAAGTTTTGATGATTTCTCAGTTTACTGCAAATAAAAAAAAGTTCAACATTTTGCAGATAGTCATCAGTTTGGTTCTATGATAGCCAAAGTTTGACACAAAGTCAAAAAACATCAAGGTTTAAAGAATGCTAAGGATGAATAGCTTGATGGGGTTCCCTTCTGCTTTGTACATCAGTACAGAATACATCTGGAGGCAAATGCAAATACAAGATGCTCTGTACAGTTTCCATCCTTGCCCTTACAACAGCTTATCTCTCCTCTTCATTCCCCACCTCACTTAATGACAGCCAGAACCCACTGTCTTCATCAACTTCCATTTCTTCCCCATCATTTGGTTTGATCCTAGATCCCAATAGCTCAAACTGTTAGGTAGCTACTCTCTTCTATGACCTCAACTTAGGACCACAGCACCCCTCCTTTCCTGCTGCCCAGCCTTACCAACCACACACCCAACCCACCTCCTAGGATCTTTTTTTAAGATGCTCCAAAGTAAAGGTTTCGGCCTCTAACCACACTGAGCACACTGTTACCTAAAACCATCTCTGTGCTTTGACACTCTAGGCCTAAACTCACCCTTTCTGGGAGAGTTCTTGAAGGACAACTTCAAGGTCTGGTTCAGGCAGAAGCATCTCCACTAAGCCTTCACATTCCTCACTCACATCCCTGAGCACACAAGGCTATTCTTTGTTTCTTTCATGAGCCTTTGAGTTCCTCAAATACAGAAACTGGGTCTTCCTCAGCTTAATACCAGTTGTAGCTCCTTATCCACCAAATGTCAGCTCAATACAGGTTTGTTAACTGAATGAATGCATTAGTTACTGAAATGATAAGGCAATAACTCCTATGCAAAAATATCTCTTAATTAGGCTTCTAATTTATGAGCTACTTATGTCCTTTGTTGCAGTAACATAAACCGCCCTTTGCTGGAGACTACAGCTCAGACCCAATTCAGGCTAACTAATTAGCCGCTAATGCTCTCCAGACACTTGCTTCTCTAAGTGGAGCCCAAATCACCAGCATTAGCAATTAATTACACAAGAGCTTGACTGACATGTAGACTCTGAGGTTGCAACCCAGATGTCCTGCACCAGAATCTTCACTTTTGCCAGTGCATTAAGACACACGTGTGCACTGGAATTTACAGAGTGCTGATAGACATAGCCCATTCCTAAACTTCATGACCCCTTTCTACATTTATAAATTATTGGAGATACAATGTTTTAGGTAGATCCCTGCTTCTTAAACTGTGGCTCTCGACACCCACACTCCTCCTTAACATTTATTGCCCTCATGTTTGTTTCCTGTTTGAAAAATGGCAGAGTGTTGATGGTGAAGGAGCATTTTGCAAGGGTTAAAGACTTTCAGAGCAAGCACCCTGAAGGCCTCTAGTCTAAAGCTTCATTGTACAGAGATAAGAATAGAGAAACGAGATGATCAAGGCATCCTTTCAAGTGGACTAGTTGGAAAATGAAAAGTTAGAGTCCTTTATCCATGCCTCTGGCATTATCTCTACCAGACCCCCACGCCCCAAACTGATCCTAATGCCTTCTAGGGAAATTCATAATAAATTGTTTAAAAGAGGCAGGAGAGAAAAGCTGGTGTTAGCTCTCTGATATTTTAGCCGTTGAGAGTGATTGCATCATCGCTTTGCCTTGAACATTGCTACCCATGGCCACTACAAATAGAACGAAAGCCTTGAAGGGGAAGCCAAAGCATCCATCAAGTGACAAGGGGACAGAACTAAGAAACAGCTCATTTTTGTGCCTTAATAGCCACTTCAGCCATTAGAAATGGCCTATGATCTTAGAATGGCTTCTTCTACGCAGACCTGTTTCTTCTGCGTCACAAGAATTCAAATAAATTTGCCTCTGGTTTACAAATATCCTTACAAATGTCTGTGGGTCATGTGCATGGTAGTTGTTTACAGCCTATTGTCTTTCCTGACAAGGGCATTGTCCCCAAGTTCCAGGCTCACTTTGGATGTTCATTGCTTTTATTTTTTTTCCAGATGCTAGCTCATCATTTCATGTTTTCCCCCTTTCCTCAATTATTTCCCTATAGATTTCCTGCGGGGTGGCTGAGCTCATGGTACAGTTTTAAGGATTGTGAGGGAACTATGTCAACACACTCCTGTCTGCATGCCAAACTTCATTTTTAAGAATTCTCACTGATCACATAGTCTAAGCCAGGTTCTGATTTCTTTTCTGCTGCATAATTATACTTCAAATCCATTTCTAACAGTGGGCCAAATGCTTGAGGATGATCCAGTCAGGATAGCTTGATGTCCACATAGGACTCCTCCCCCTGGACTACTGCACTATACTGAGGACCTACTTCATCCATGTTAATTGTAATACAGTGCTAAATAACCCCGTGTGTAGGGTCAAGGCTGGGAACGTACAGCTCAATGTGGGCAGTGGAACACAGGTGGCCCTGTGGAGGGAGAATTGGAAAGAACATTCTGGAGATTTTGAAGCCTGCTCCAGTCAAAGCAGAAAGAACAACCTAGTTTATACCATCCTTCTTCGTTACCTTTATCACAAATGGAAAATTATGCGAATCAATCTGCCCCATATTTCTTATGTGTCCTTAGCCAAGGTAGCAAACCATTAATAGAAGGCCTTTATCATTCTTCTACTACCTCTGTGCCTCAGCCTGACATTGTCCCCTTCTGTACCCATACATCCTTATTGTCTCAGCTGTCATGGTTAAGCACTATGGGAACATTATTTATTTTTATTTAACATTCATTCTATATCAGTAAGCTTAAGGATCCAGAACACCCAGAGTGTGGTAGTTCTAATTACCCTTCTGAAGCAAGATGGGTAACTGATGAGTGTCCTCTGCATACAATCTCCAAATAGAGTTCCTGGCCTGCACACACAGACCTGCAGAATGTATGTATCCACCTTTGTCTATACTTCTAGCTCTGACTGGGACTAATGTGGACACTCTATGTTGTCACACACCGTGTATTCTAGCATGTTTGAAGTAAGCTAGGGTGTTACATTTGCTGTCTGTGAAATTTCTTCATTCTTCTCCATATTCCTATTTTCCGTCCCATAGCACTGCCAGCGGAACACAACAGGGGAACACTGTGAGAAATGTCTGGATGGTTATATTGGAGACACCATCAGAGGCGCACCCCGATTCTGCCAGCCCTGCCCCTGTCCTTTGCCCAACCTGGCCAAGTAAGTCCTAAAGGCAGATAGCCTCTGCCTAGTGTTGGTTTTGCGAGTGAGAAGAGATACACACTACCAAGGCCACACAAGAGTTTATTTAAGAGAATTCCCAGGTGGGTACAGAAACAGAAGCAGGACAGAAGGAGATCAGGAGAGAGAGAGAGACCAAAATGTGCACGGTCTCTTTTAAGAGAAGGCCTGTGTACGTATGGGTTTACGTAGTCACGTTTAGGGAGTGCCTCCGTACAAGGTGCATTCCACCTGAGCCGAGTTGGCTCAGCTACGTGGAGTGCCAGGAATCCTTACACCTAGAATAATGACTATTCTCACAATTATTCTTTTAGCCCTAGGCAGAATTCCAAGGTTTGTCCACAGCCCAAAGTGAATGCTTCAGGTTGAGAAAAGTGTAAGAAAGTGCTCTAGTCTACAGACACTTTACAGGGAACTTAAACACTTATAGGAACAACTGTTGGCAAAATATTAGACTAGATCATAAAGTTAGTGAAATCATCACCGTGTCCTAGACCTTTAGCTAATGTTTCCAATAGTGACCACTCCCACACTGAATCCATTAGAGGGTCATTAAGTCTCATTAGCATACTCAGGTAAGGTGAAGAGGCTTTTTATAAACCAAGAAAATTTGGCAAACTCAAAGGTTATAAAAGCTCTTTGCTAAAAATGAAAGACCGAAGATTAAATGTGTTTTTAAACAGAATCACCAACAGCATATGTGTATTTAACACAGTTACCAATCTACCTTCCTATTTCTGTTTTGACACATAATATCTAGTTTCAAACTGGGGATACTTTGTCTCTGTGCACTGCTCTCTGTAAGACTAGGTTCAAGTTTTGGTTCCATCCCTTGGTTCTTTTACCTGCTCTGGACTCAGCTTTGTCTTTAGTAAGTAAATTAAAGTAAGGTATAAGGACCCACACATAGTAGGACTGTAACTCGTGTGGACCATGTGGACAGATGCCTTGAACACAGGAAAAAGCTGAAGTAGAGATTGGCTTAATTAAACATAGATGATAGTTAACTCTTTTAAAAAGTGTGTTTTATTTACTCTATGCCAGAAACTGTTGTATTTATAGACAATATTTACCTAAGTAATAGTACTTGTAAAGAATAAATTACTTAGAAGGCCCAAGCCCTGCGCTGAGAAGATGACTCAGTAGATACACTACTTGTGGTGAACTCACGCAGAACAGGGTCTGGATTCACAGCACAAGTATAAGTGCTAGGCAGGTGAGGTAGCTTACCCCACCCCCGCACCCCCATGCTTGGATCCTGGAACAATCTGGTTGGGTCCACTACCTGAATCATTGAGTTCTGGATTCAAATGAGCAGTCCTGCCTCGGTACATAAGGTGGAAAGCAATTGAGACCAATCGAGAAACACACCTCATATCAGCCTCCCATGGTGGTGCATAGACATTCAAACACATATACACATGCACATACTGAAAAGGGCCCAAATATCTGCCCCCCCCCCCGAACACACACACTGATAAAATGAAAAAGGAAAATGAACCAGGTCTCCTCCTGTTTGTCTTCCTTGGTCACTTGAATCATCCGGTTACAAATCTTACAATGTTCAGGGCCAGCCAGCAAAGTCAAAACTTCTACCGTCTTTCAAAAACCATTAAGCTGTTCTGGGCCTTTCTGAGTGATTTTTCATGGCTGTCAGTATTAATATGTGCAAGATGGACGGTCCTGGAAGAGAGAGTGAAGAACACAAGCATTAAACGTTCTGTTATTTTCGCTCAAGAATGTCCTGATTTATGAACTTTCTGCCTCATCAGGGTGTAGTCTTTAAATGCTCATGAAAATTTCGTTCTCAAACATTAATCCTGACCACCTTTAATGAGACATTTACCACACTTAAATGTATTTACCCCTGACTAGTTCATAACATGTTTCATTCATCTACCCATATAAAGATGTCATATACTATCATCTACTCAGAAAAGGATTCAGAAGCTTGAGCTTAGACAGTTTCTTCAGAAACGACCATGAATTAGGAACGCCATTTTATAAGGTGTCTTCTAATCATATCTTTATGCTTTTGCACTTTTGCCCCATTTACATGGTAATCCTTCATCTCAATTATCTAACATTAATGTCTTAAGATATCAGACCTTTAAAATATCTTTTCCTACTAACTGAAGACCTTTGTCTACAGTAACTCAAGCAAATACCTCTTGAACACTTGCCAGGTGCCAGGATCACACTGATATTCCTTGCAGGCATGTGTCTATCCAACAGCTGAAAGCCATGTTTCACTAGGTCACATAGAGCAATTTTTATGCTCCTATAGCAACTGAGCCTTTCTCTTTTGAATTTTCCAAAGAAAATTATTCAGTATTTTAGTTGAACAAGAAGCATTGCTTTGGGCTGTTCACCCTTCCAATAAAAGAAACAGAAATCAACCAGCTGGGTGACGAGTCTCCTACCCTTGTCTCAGAAACAGTTCCCAGAGACAGCAAGATCTGTGCTGACTTCTGGATCCTCTACATTTGAGAGGACACACCCAGGGTCCAAAGCAGTAGCTGAGGGACCTCACAAACAAAGTCCCCAGTTAGAAGCACATTCACAGAGACAAAACCTCACCATGTTCTCTGTGATACAGACATGATATAATAAAGCCTGCAGAAAATGAAAACAAAAACAAAATTATGCCACCTGTGAGTAAACGTTTTGTTGGGGTGGGAAGACAATTTGAGAGGGCTTCTCTGAGATGGTATAATTTTCTCTGTAGTGGCAATGGCTCCATTGTTGAGGAAAACTGGCTTCCAAGGGGCAGGGATGGGTTAGTTCGTGGTCACAGGACTGACAAGATTTGGCTGCATCCCCAAAATCTCTAATCTTTGATCTGGCTTTATTATTGATTTAGTTAAGGAACTATCTCAAGCATTAATCAAATATATTATAAAAAGTCACATGCTCCACTGTCATTTTGAGCTTTCAAAAACTATTCATATTGCTACTATATACATATATCCATATATATGTACATATATATACTTTCTATATATGTAGATAGATAATGTGTATAAATATATAGATAGATAAAGTAAGTATCAGACAACTCAGACAAGTGCCTAATTTGGAATCTGAATTATAATGGGAAGCTCCATGGATTAAATTGACCACCTAGGGACTAGGTTTTCTGGTTAATGACACATATCAGAAAACAAAGAAAGACAGGAGAGGTAACTGAAGAGTGTTTGCTGGTCTTGCAGAGGAGCAGGATTTTGTTCCCAGCCCCAGAAGCCCGTAGCCACCTGCAACCCAGCTCCAGGAGAGTGATGCCTCCTCAAGCAGGTTCACAGGAACACACAAGACACATAACTAAAGTACAAGTAAATATTATTTTTAAGCAAGGAGATGATGCTTGAGACATTTAAAATTTTTTTAAATTTCTATTTCCACTTACACCTAAGGGTTTTTACAGAGCAGATCTATCTTCCCACTTGCAGAGGGTGCCACAGGAATTAGAATGGACTGGGAAAAGTTTTAATTTTCACGTCCAATAATAGAGGTTGCCCTACTTTTAAAGCATAAACAGTTAATGCTGGTAAAAATAAAACTGAACATCCATGGCTGGTACTGCACTGCCTCGGAGCCTGCACCATGGAAACCAATCAATGGGCCTGCCATTGTTCCCAAGGGCTATTTGCATAGAGTCCACTTGTTTATTCTGGGACCTGCCAGACATCCTGTGTGTCTACCAGCAGCTATGCTAATCACTCCAATTAAGGAAAATGGCATCTGTTTAAAACAGTAAGACATCAAATAAATGCAGAGGACTCCAGACAGGCCAGGCAGATGTTTCCTCTTTGAGCTGTGAGCAGGCTGGATGGAACACCTTCAAAGAAAGATGCATGAGTTCATTTTCTGGACGCAACAGGCAAGATTTCTTTAGGTCAGCTATGGAATAACAGGCAAAATAAAGGGTCAAATTCCAAGGAAATGCAATGTCATTGGGAGATTTTTACCAAACTGCTGAGAAAATAAATTGTGCCTATTGCCTTTCAATGAGGAACACAAACTATTTTTGCACCGATGTCATAACCTCTTTGGAGTAAAGCAGACATCTCCCTTTGCTGCTCTGCAGTCCATTAGGGTGAGATGGTCACACTCCACTGACTGCCCAGGACAGAAGCCAAAAGTAATGTAAAAGTCACATACGTTACACCGACACTTCACACAAATAGTGTGTCACGTGAAACTTTCCATAACCAAGAGAGTAACACTCCATTTCTTCTGCTTCAATAAATTAGGACAGGGATTTATTCTGCTGGACCAATTTCTTTTTAATTAAATTTCTTTTTTATGTCTTAATTTTTACTAATTTAAGAATAAAGAAGGAAGAGGCTACAGAGAAGGAAGAAGAGAATTCCAGAGGATGGATCTGTGTATGTGTGTATTTGTATGTGTGTGTATGTGAATATTAATATGTGTGTATTCATATGTATGTGTGTTCATATGTGTGCATATTTGTATGGATGTATGGATGTGTGTGTGATGTATGTATGGATGTATGGATCTGTGTGGTGGTGTGTACTGATGTGTGTGTTTGTGTATGATTGTATGTGTGTAGATGTGTGTATGAATGTATGTATAAATGTATGTATGTGTGTGTGTATAAGGATTGTGTGGATGTGTGTGTGTGTGTGTGTGTATGGTTGTATATGTGTGTGTATTTTTTTTTTTTGACAACTTGGTTTTGGCTCTTTGATCTACTTCAGCCAGTCACTTCACCCTTAGTCCCAATACTTACGGTACACAGAGGAAAAGGTTAAGGCTTTGTGGATTATATCATTTAGGACTGGCTCATGATCTTTTAAAAGCTGTGAAGAAACTTTTATTACATTCATGAAAAGTGGTGGAAATATAAGAAAAGTTAACAGTGAATTTTTTAATTCTGACTTTTGAGCATATATTTTAGAATTGCATTTAAAAGGTAATTATATACACATATATGAATATGTATATATATAACCTTTTATGTTAGAAATCCCTGTTGTTTTAGGAAAAACTAATAAACCACCTCTATATACAGATACGTAATGATAAACCAGGGAGATGGCCCCATGTCGCTTGGTGGTCCAGGTCTGTTCTGAAGGGTATCCACATTTGTTGAAGGACAACGAGGTAGACATGACCTAATATAAAGTTCAGACATTCCTCTCATCAGCATTACAAATCAGGGATAAAGGAATGACTTCTAACATCTCTCATGATTCTAGCTTTGCAGAATCCTGCTACAGGAAAAACGGAGCTGTTCGGTGTATTTGTAAAGAAAACTATGCTGGGCCTAACTGTGAAAGGTAGGTAAATAAAATCTTTATTTTTCCTTCCCGTGGACCTACTTTTTTCTCATGTGCATCATCAGCTCTGGCATGTTTCTCCTCAGTGGGTTTGGAGATTAACGTATAAGTTGGGGGTATAGAAATATTTTAGAACCCCAAATGGGGTATTGTCCTCAAACTCCATGTCTCAGTACAGCTATACTAGTGTGTTCCCCTGAGACCCAGAACAGCTTGGTATCTTGGGATAAATGGACAGGGAAAGAAGAAATTGAACCTGAGTGTTTGGGGGAGACACTCTAGATGATTTTAGTAAATCTCCCCTTTCTCCAGCATAACAAACCAGTACTATATTCATGTCCCTCCCACAAAGAGTAAGACTCCCTGGGTAAATACAAAGTGAATCCTCTTATATTGAATCCGCTATTGCTCATAGAATGAGAAATGTACAAAGCACTAACCCATTATTTAATTCGCTCATCATTCTACCTCTTACAAAATAAAATCCACAACCCTGGGTGTTCTGAATCCCTGTTTGGTTCTTATAGAAAATGTTCTTTTAGTTTCCCTGTGGTTTGCTCAAGAAAGACCTGGGCAGCTAAGCATACAAGGCTTCCTACTGATTTCCTAGTAAGATATTGGCTATTCATTCCACGTGTAGGTTGCTCACAGTTCTCCAAGATGAAATACTTTTAACTAAAAGACTCTCACAGAGTGGTCTTCGTAACAGAGACACCATGAACACTGGCCTCGCCTCACCATTGGATTTAGGCAGCTCCAGGGTGTTGGGATTCCATAGACAGGAAAGGAGGAGCCAGAAATGCTGGCCAAATATCCAGTCAAGCTATATATCCACAGACAGGCTTGTCACCTTGTGAACAGCATATGCAGGCCAGCCTCTCAGCAGGATTCACAAACTCAGCCTGTCACTTAAGAAATAAACTCTTAATTACAAGACATTTGTCTCCTAAGGAAATATCGCTGCATCTCTCAAAAAGTGGTTCTGACACTCAAAATCAGCCACAGCTTGTGGTAAAGAAAAAAGATCTCTACAATGTGATAACTTTTAGAAGTGCAGGATGTAGGTACTTCTTGCACCTGGTGAAGGGAAGTGTTCCTTGCACCTGGTTTTGGGAGGGGAAAAAGGAAGCTGAGGATCACATGAGGACTAGCAAAGGAGATCAGATGGAATGATTACTTAATGTTTGTGACACAATCATTGTGCATCTCCTTATTTGGAGACACAAAAATATGAAGCATACAATTTACTCATTTTCTGGCTCTGTGGGAAGTCTGAGATAATTGTTTATCAGGCAAGGATGGAGGTTTTTCTCCTGTGTCTGAAGTTAAGTTCTGTGTAGTCTGATTAGGACAGAATATATTGCTAATGGATCTCCGGTGTCTGCTATAAGAAGTTAATGGCCCTGCTGATCAAGTGCCAGGTTGGCACACAGAAGATCTCTGTGGGGTAATAGGGATTCCCACTCTGACACAGGCCTGCATGCCTATTACAGACATGTGATTGCAGATTAAAAAAAAAAAATTACCCTGCACATATCAGAGGCTTGTGTGATCTGTCATTCAGTAAGCCTGGGATTGATATGTTTGTACTGTCCCTTGAAATATACGCTTTAGAAAGCACTCCAAGAGACTGTACAATGAAGGGATTCTAAGTCAGCACACTACAGAGATACTGCACAGCTACGTTTACTGCTGCATTGCTCACAGTAGCCAAGATACGGAGCCTGCCTGGAGCTCTATCAGTGGACAGCAGATAAGAAAATGTACATATATGCAATGAAATTTTATTCAGCTTTTTTTTGGTTATTTAAGAATATTTTTTTGACTTTTTTTATTTAAAAGTTTTTCTTTTTTTCATACCAACCCACAATTCCCCTTTCCTCATGCCCCCATCTCCCCCCCCCAACTCCACCCCACCCACTCCTCAAAGAAGCTAAGGCCTCCCACGAGGAGTCAACAAAGTCTAGGATATCAAGTTGAAGCAGGACCAAGCCCCTCTTCCCTATATCAAGGCTGAGCAAGGTATCCCGCTATAGGGAATGGGCTCCAAAAAGCCAGTTCATGCACTAGGGATAAAGCGCACTGCCAGTGGCCACAGAAGAAAATCCCAAAGATACATGCTACCATAAAAAAAATAAATAAATAACAGGAATTAACAATCACTGGTCATTAATATCCCTTAATATCAATGGCCTCAATTCCCCTATAAAAAGACACAGGCTAACAAACTGAATATGAAAACAGGATTCATCCTTCTGCTGCATACAAGAAACACACCTCAACTTCAAAGAAAGACACTATCGTAAAGAGTTAGGGAAATATCTTGACTAGCGGGACGAGGAAACGGGAACTCAAGACCTAAAGGGGGGAAATAGAGGGGCAAGAGACATGAAGAATGACTAGTAAGACAGTATTTTATTCAAGCTGACAATTTTTTATTTTTCTCAGGGGGCTTATATAGTGAAGAGGAAGGAAGGCTGGCAGGGCCGAGGGTCACACAGGAAAGGACTGCGGAATCTCTTAAGGTTGTTTGCACACAGATGTTTTGACAAGGAGATAAAGCAATTTTTTGTAGCCCAGGGTATGTCTCGTACTAACTGTCATAAAAGGAAACAGAGGCTCATAAACTTATGAACTGAAATGTCTAACTAATATGACTTGGCTATTAATGGGGGTGGAGTGAGCAGAGACCTATAAGCTTAAAATGACTAACTAAAAAATGGCTAAGCTGATATGACTATACTAAGGCCAAAATAGGCTTTGGCTCCCGTCAGGAAAAGACTTTCCAATCAAATGGACTTGAGCAAGCTGGTGCATCCATTCTAAAATCTAACAAAATAGACTTTAAACTAAAATTAATCAAAAGAGATCAAGAAAGACATTACATATTTATCTCAGGAAAAAAAATCATCAGATGAAATCTCAATCCTGAACATTTATGCTTCAGGGCACCCACACATGTCAAAGAAGCATTACTAAAGCTTAAATCACACATCAAACCCTACACACTAATAGTGAGAGACTTCAACATCCCACTTTGGCCAATTGACAGGTCTGCTAGGGAGAAACTTAAGGGATCTAATAGATGTTATGACTCAAATGGAATGTGTGTGTGTGTGTGTGTGTGTGTGTGTGTGTACAGAACATTCCACGAAAACACAAAAAAGTACACTTTATCTGCTCTTAAGTAAAATTAAATTATGACATTTGCAGGAGTGGATAAAACTGGATAGAGGATGTTATGTTTAGACTTTTCAGAGTCTAGTTGGGAGCTAACGTGGGTGCTAGAAGTAAAACCCCGGTCCTCTACAAGAACAGCCAGAGCTCTTAACCACTGAGCCATTTCTCCAATCTTCTGATTTCTTTTAGTTTTGTTTGTGTTCTGTTTGAAATTCCATTTTGGTTTTCTTTTCAGGCATATGAAAGTCATAGATATGGGGAATTGCCACCTAATTTACATTTGAGATCCTAAGATCATTTAAATGAACACTAGAGGGTACAGTCTATGTGAATAGTTATTCTTTAAAATGGAGTCATACTATTTATGAGTTGAAAAGTCTAAACCAAAACATATTTTGCTTCATCTGTCTATTACCCTACTAACTAATACAGACAAAATGCAGCCACTGCCTGCCATTACAGTGACATTCAGAACTCTTAGCCTGGGCTCCTGCCTGCCTCTTTTTCCTAAAGTATCCTCCCCTGTCTGTTGGACATGTCAATCATCAGATCCACTAGATCTACCAGAGAACTTCAGATATGTCTGTTCTAAGACAACTGGATGCTAACCGTAATAACCAACTCTTACTGAGTGCTTTCTGTATGCCAGGCACTTTATAAGTCCTTCACATACAGCAAAGTATTTAAGTGTCAAAAACATTACTGTGGGCTATCATTTTACCTTATTTGCAAGAGGAAGAAACTGAGACACAAAGGATTAAGTCTTGATTTTTCTATCTCGGCCACGACACTGTGAGCTCACCTACAGAAATAGTATCTTACTGTCCACTCTCCTCATATCATGGTGTCTGACATGCTAGTGGTACCTGTCTATATATTTTTACATAATATCTTTTGAACAGCAAAAGCAGTAATCTAATGTTCCTATAAAAACAAGAACAATGCCATGAAAAGTCAATTCTTAGTTGCCTCAGTATACCCTATACCTCCCATCCCATCCCAGAAAAATGGAAAGGGGTGAGCCAGAATTCCAATATATCAGATCACAGCTTTCTGGCTAAACCCCGCAAAAGGAAGTTGGCTGCTGATGTGTATGATTTAAAAACTCACAACCTTCTGAGGATGTAGTTGGTTTTTTGTTTGTTTATTTGCTTACTCTTTACTTTTTTTCACACTTTGGGGAGCTGCCACCAAGCTTCCAAATTAACACATGGAGATTTATTCTCACTTATGAATGCCGGACCTTAGCTTGGCTTGTTAATTTAGCCAGCTTAAATTATCCTGTCTACCTTTTGCCTCTGGGTCTATGCCTTTCTCTGTTCTGCATACCCTTTCTTTCCTTCTTATTCAATGTCTAGCTGGGTGGCTGGCCCCTGGTACCCTCCTCTTCTCCCTTTTCTTCTCTCTTTCTCCTTTTTATTTTCTCTGCCTGGCGGCCCCGCCTATGCCTCTCCTGCCTACTTCCTGGCCATTTAGCTCTTCATTTGACAATCAGGTGTTCTAAGCAGGCAAAGGAACACAGCTTCACTGAGTTAAACAACACAACATAAAAGAATGTAACACATCTTTACATCATTAAACAAATATTTCACACCATAAAAGAATGCAACACATCTTTAACTAATACCACACAATGTGGGAAAGATTTGATTTTCTCATTCCTATCCAGTACGAGATACACTTGAAAGATGTGGAATCTGACACGCAGAGCGATAAGGAGACTTAATATAAGTTCATTAAGGGTAGTTAGTGATAGAGCCAACATCAAAATCCAGAGCCTTTTCCCTCAGTACAATTTTTCAGATTGCAAGCTTACATGGTCCCAGTGCTTCTGCCTCAGTGGTCCACATTGCCTTTAATCACTTATATTCATTCTTTTAATTCTTTTGGCAGGATAAGGACCATAGTAAGACCTTCTGAAGCTTTACCACATGGGTGTTCTTGCTAGAGGATCTATCAGAGGACAAGGGGGAGCCAAAACATATCCAAAGTGACCTTAATACCCTGAAGTGTGAGGTGAATAAAGGTCTCCAGCAAAGAGACATAGGCAGAGTGCACAGGGTCATCAGAGATGCTGATGACCATGTGATGATAGTGATGATATTGATGATAGTGGCCTTAGAGATTAAAAAAAAATCAAAGAACACTGAAGAAGACTAGGAAAGCACTAACAGTTACTCTGTTTTTGGCGATGCAGAAATTTGTCTGAATTCCCTCTGAAAGGCTCTAAGTCTTTAAACAAGCTTTCAGCCCCTACCATTTCCCCAGGATTCATCTGGATCCTTTTGACTGCTAACCTTGAACAGCTTGCTCTAGAATATTGCTCTAGCCTTATTTCTCAGTCTTAGATAAACAAGAGAAGCACCTTTACATGATACCTACTTGCTAATGTACCTTCTCTCTCTTGAAATATCTTCTTATTTACTCAGCAAAGAAGACTACAGTATGACGCTTCCAGAAAAATTTCTGAGCCATCGAAGCAAGGAATTTTGCTTCTTCTTCTTCTTCTTCTTCAAAAAAATCTCTCAGTGACAGCTGTGTGGCCCTTAGGAGAGAAGTTGAGGAGGAGAGAGAACAAGAACTAGAGATCAAAGCGCTCTCTCTCTCTCTCTCTCTCTCTCTCTCTCTCTCTCTCTCTCTCTCAACTTGACACAAGTGCAATCCTAGCATCTGGGAGGGGAAAGAAGAATCAGAATGTCAAGGTCATCATTGCCTACACAGCAAGTTCAAGGTCAACTTACATAAGACCCTGTCTCAAAAAAACAAAACAAAACAAAAAATTGTTTCGTTAAATGCAAGATGACTAAACCAGCATTGAATGGACTATCAGTTTATCCATGCTGGCTTCTTTGTCTATAAATGTGGGATTTCACAGGGGGCAATAAATAAGGAAACATTTGTACGCTTGCTCTGTAAAGTCCATAGAGTCAAAAGTTTAGATTGTAACTTCAGAGTTGATTCAACCTACTTCCAAAAGACTAAAACTCAGAGGTTTCCATTGTGATCAAGACTTTGCAGGATACAGAACATTCTCTCTCTCTCTGTCTCTCTGTCTCTCTGTCTCTCTCTCTGTCTCTCCCTCTCTCTCTCTCTTTTTCTCTCTCTCTCTCTCTCTCTCTCTCTCTCTCTCTCTCTCTCTCTCTCTCTCTCTCTGTGTATTGTTGTTGTTGATCTTTGGCCCTTTTGGTGGCCCACCACCCAGTTATCAAATAAATCACACACATAGGCTTATTTTTACTTATAAATGTCTGGCCTTAGTTTGGCTTGTTTTTTCCAGCTTTTGTTAAATTATCCTGTCTACCTTCTGCCTCTGGACTTTTCCCTTTTTCTATTCCTGTATACCTTTGTTTCTTAACTACATGGCTTGCTGTGTACCTCGGTGGCTGGCCCCTGGATTTCTCCTCCTCTGGCTACTTCTTCTCTCTATCTCTCCTCCCAGATTTCTCCTCCTATATATTCTCTCTGCCTGCCAGCCTGCCTAGCTCTTCTTCTGTCTTGCCTTTGGCTGTTTCGTTCTTTATTAGACCATCAGGTGTTTTAGACAGGCAAAGTAACACAGCTTCAGAGTTAAAAAAATGCAACATAAACAAAAGTAACACTTAAAATAATATTCTATAACACATGTATGTTTGTGTGTGAGCACACCACATGTATGTATGTGCATGTGGAGGTCAGGTGTCTTCTTCAGTCATTAAGTTTTTGAGACAGAGTCTCTCACTGAAGTTGGAGTTTTGCCATTTCAGCGACACTAGCTGGTCAGTCAGCTCCAAGAATCTCCCCATCTCTATCCCCATGCTGGAATTACATTCATGACCTTTAGTTTATGTGCAACTCAGGTCCTATGTTTGCACAGCAAGCAGTTTATCAACTGAGCCAATTCCAGGTCCCCAGTGGTCTTCCTTGTATGGAAGGCCAGGAGGCAGCCTATTGGGATGGGATAGAACCAATGGAGAAAACAAAGAAATGGCATCTGGCCTTCATGAGGCAAGCAAGTCCTTTCACCCAAGACCTTGAGACCCACAGCTGTGCACTGAAATAGATCTGAATCCAATTTAAATAACCAACAAGTCTAATATTTTCTGTTCAGTGAGGTGCAGCAAAGAATAGAAATTCAATCCAACCACATGCTCTGTAGATGAATAATTTATGCTGGCTGGAAGACCAAAGGCCCCAGAAATCTGAAGCCACATGGAAATATGAATAACAAAACTTATTGGACATTTCCTCTTGGGGTGTTTCTTTGTGGAGTATGCAGAACTTACATTCATCCTCCTCTTTTTCATTGACTTGTAGAGCACATTATATTATATTTAATTCATTTCCGTTCTTTCAGAATAGGGACTGTGTTTTTCCTCTTTCTGTCGCCCCCACCCCCATGCCTTATATAAAATGGACATGAATTGTCCCTCTGTTGGTTGACTTTATTCATTCATCGCAGCAGCAGTGTGGTACAGGGTTCAGTGTGGTGCATCATGGGAAAGAACATCAGTTGGAAGGTCTGGGCTTTGAACTATGACCTCCTCCTAAGTGATCCTGTGTGGCTAGCCTCTCCTCAGAATGCCAGCTGTGAGTGTCAGTATTAACTGATAGAGCTAACACAGCAGCTCTGGACACAGTGCAGCAAAGAACATAAGGACTGACAGACACCACCATTCCAGCTCCACTGAAAGACAGATATTAGAAAACGACCAAGAGCCCATGCACCATGTGCTGAACAGCGATGTGCTTAGAGGGTCCTGGAATTCCCAGTGATCTGCTTGCACTATTGATTTGATTTCCAAATGTTCTGAATCATGGTTCTCTTGCCTCAAAGGGGAAACTTTTTAAATGCAGCATTTTGTTATCATTGCTTGGATGGTTGATCTCTTTGGGAAGTCCTCCCTGAAGACCATCCCCCAAATCTATCCAGCCACATCCCTCTTTGGACTCTGTTCCATTATAACACTGGCCACTACCAGTTCTTCCCTTTCACCACACTCAGATCCTTTCCTAGGTTTCTCTTCATTTTTCCTTTACCAATGAGAACAGATTCCTCTGCCTGACCCTCAGCTCCACTGAGGAGTGACTGTGTGTTTCTTCCCACCCCTCCCATGCGGCCTTCACCTTCCCTTAGCCCATCTCCCATATGCTAGCTTTAGGTCCTACAGCAAAGAACAGTCCATAGTCACCCAGAAAACACATGCAGTTTAACCTTGACATACTCCACTGATCTCTAAAAGTACAGTACTGCATCCACATCCAGATTCCTACTTTTTCCTTCAAAAATAACATCTACCAAACCAACTCCTTTGTCCTCTGAAGGCTAAAGCCTGGTAACAAATGACTGGTTCCTTTGGGCAGGTGCCCCTTAAGTGGGACCAAGAGATCTCACTCTCAAAACAGGGTCACTTTGGGAAAGAAGAAGGCACTTCTGCCTCCGGACAGAGGAACGTCACCCAGAATACCCAGTGTGGCTCATGAGTGATGGCTGAAGAGATTTCCATCTCCACCCTCACTCAGCTGGGTGTCCTCTTTAAAGGCTGCCATGAGTAGACAGTGGTTCTTCCCCAAATAGGTGCAGGTGGGCACCTGGTCTCTGTTAGTTCACATACTAGAGCAGCAGAAGAGCAGCAGTCTGGGCCCTACTCTGTTTATTTCTGGTGTTCTCTGTTTTACCTCCCACCTTCTGTGCAGACTGCCTTTGCTCAATCACAAGATGGCAGCTAGTAGCTAAGCGTAGACCCTTCTGTGACATTCAAACAAGGGTCTAGGCTTTGCTTCTCTGCTGGGCAGTTTTATGTCAACTTGACACAAATTGGAGCCATCTGAAAGAAGGGGCCTCAACTGAGGAAATGTCTCCATAAGATCCAGCTGCAGGGCATTGTCTTAATTAGTGATTGATCAAAGAGGGCCCATCCCCTTGTGGGTGGTGCTATCCCTAGACCAGAGGTTCTGGGTTCTGTAAAGAGAGCAGGCTGAGCAAATTATGTGAAGCAAGCCCATTAGCAGCACCCTTCCATGGCCTCTGCATCAGCTCCCCACTCCAGGTTCCAACCCTGTTCTGTCCTGACTTTCTTCAGTGATGGATAGACTATGATATGGAAGTATAAGCCAAATAAAACATTTCCTTCACAAGTTGCTTTTGATCATGGTGTTTCATTATAGCAATAGTAACCCTAACTAGGATAGCTTCCAAGGAATTATTCCCAAGTTAGTCACTTTGGGTTAGGAGGATGCTCAACACTGATTGGCTTAGGCTAAGTTCCTTGAACAATCCATTATGACAGGGAAGGTTTTGATTTGGTTCTCAGTAGAGGCAGGTGCCACTAACATTTTGACCAAGATATTACTGGGCTATATTCTATTAGTGCATATCATTACTAGACATTTAGCTAATGTGACCCATCACATGCCAGCCAGCTCTGTATACCAGTTCTCAAGGTTACCAACAATGACCTCACACTAATTTAATCGAGACACTCCTGCATCTAGAGCCTGAATAATCTACAACACACTAAAGAGTGGTTCCAAAAAAAAATCTCAAAGGGGAGAGATGATGAGAAATAATGCTCAGCCATTATATTAGCAGTTGGCAGATGAGGGAGAAGAATAGATTATGAGTTCAACACCAGCCTGGGATATGTGGAGAGACACAGAATCAAATAAATATGCAAATAAGTAACAATAATTTTTAGATGTCTGGTCATGGGAGAATAGGAATGAATTGGGCATCTACAAATATTCACTATGTATTTCTTTTATGTAGAAAAGATTTTTAAAACAATAATATAACAACTTTGGATGCTAAAATAGTTGGCATGTTTTAACACCTTTCAGATGTGCTCCTGGTTACTATGGAAACCCCTTACTCATTGGAAGCACCTGTAAGAAATGTGACTGCAGTGGAAATTCGGATCCCAACCTAATCTTTGAAGACTGCGATGAAATCACTGGCCAGTGTAGGAATTGCTTACGAAATACCACAGGATTCAAGTGTGAGCGCTGTGCTCCTGGCTATTATGGAGACGCCAGGATTGCCAAGAACTGCGCAGGTACAGATCCCAAACCCTCAGCCAGCTGTGCGGCCAGCACTGCTCTCCATCAGAACTGAATTTAGGTGAAGCATTTACATTGAGGGCATATTGCCAATGTCCTCTTGATATTTATCTAGAGCAGTGGTTCTCAACCTTCCTAATGCTGCGACCCTTTAGTACGGTTCCTCATGTTGTGGTGATTCCTAACTAGAAATTTTCACTGCTACTTCATAACTCTAATTTTGCTACTGTTATGAGTTGTAATGTAGATATATGATATGCAGGATATCTGATATGCAAGTGACCCACAGGTTGAAAACGGCTGATCTAGAGCAATAAACAGAATGTCATCAAAATTTACCAAATCTAGACATTTTCATCAAGGCCATCAATGAGCCTTACTTAGCTTGTGGGTGGAGTGAAGAGACACCAACATGAGTGCTTTCTGTCTTATGTTCAGATTTGTGATTTTGATTGAAGAAATGAGTCATACTGTGATGAGTTACCCATATTGATGAAGGGCTAAAATCTGATGCAGCTCAAGTGAGTTATTTTGTTCTGGAAGCTGTGGCTATGCTTAATAAAATTAGTATTCCAAATAAGTAAATTTGCAAAGCACTGTCAGGATTTAATCACACAGAGCACCCTACCTTTCTTCTATCATCAGAGTCAGTACCTCAGAGAGAGGGTGAGAAATATAACAGTTAGTCTGTAGTGCAATTGAAGTGTGCACTTCTCATCCTTAATTTCTCCAGAATGAAGCTTTCCTCCAGGAGGAAGGAAAACTGGAAGGAGTGTTCTCCCTAAGTGACTTTCAGGAAGAATGGGAGGGAAGTCGGGATGGTGCACTTACAGCATGCATTCTGGAAAATCCCCTGGCGGAGTCACTTGAAAGACTTAAAAAGGGAAGAGTTCAATATCGGGAAGGGTGCACCTGTAATCTGACCACAATGAAAATAAACATATCTACAGAAAAAGAAGCACCCCAGAGCCTCAAAACTAAAAACAATGGCAGGCAGAAGGAAGACTGGGTGGTTAGACAGGTCAGGCATTAGAAATGTGGTGGGAAAATAAAACCTTAGAAAATGGTATCATTATTTGCAAAGCACTAAGTAAATCTGTATTTAAACAACAGAGATACAGACATTCCTAAATGACACAGCTATGGAAAGCAACAGAGCATGACCTCCTCAGGTTTAATAAGTCTGCATTTTGTAGAGCAATACACAGCTGAAGTATAATAAGTAATGTTCCCCTTGGTGCTAATCTTCTGTGATGGAAACTCACAATTCTATTTCAGCTTATGGCTGGTTAGCTAGCACAGATCATCTACAAATGCTTCTTAAAATATTACAAATTTATTCCCACACAAAAACTTCGAGGGGATTCAGAAGGTAACTGTAACTCAGTGTAAAGCAAATGGTTGATTCCCTGGAGTTAAAAAAAAAAAAACTAGTATAAAAATTAAAAGCCTGATAAGATTGGATTTTTGTATTTGTTTTTCAAAACACATTACTATCAGTAGACATTTGATAGGCTGTCAAGCCTTTTTAATTCATGTACATTTGTTTCCAATTCCCTCCCTGGCACCATTCCGAGCATCCCCTGACACCTCCCATTTGGAGTATGGAATCAGTCTTGCCAAGGGTCAAATGCTAGGGGGGCAACAATTGCTCCTGGACCTCCCCACTCTCTCCTCTGGGGCTATTTCCTCCCACCTGGCCTGGACCAACCCTGCTGTTGGATTAACTGGAGGCTCCCTGAGATGAGGATAGCTTTCCATTTCAAGTTGAATGCTGAGTTCAGTGGCCATTGTTTCCTTGTGAAAATTTCCTGGATCTTTCTGGACTGAAGTATCTGTTGAGTTATGATAGAATCCTAGAGTCAGGAGAAGCATCCTAGGAAATGAAGCTCAGTTTCCTTTGGGATCATTTCTGAACATCTCACTTGCCTTCTTTGAGCTGACAGAAGACTATTATCTTGATATCATAGACTCCATACTCATAAGAATGATATAATCAATCCCCATTGAAGGATTTCAGAGCAGTAGCCAAAATTTCTGGAAACCATGGAAACGCTGCTCCTGTTTTAAGCATTAAAAGATGACTCCCTATTCTCTTGTTTTTGTTTCCCATAGTGTGCAACTGTGGGGGCGGCCCGTGCGACAGCGTAACCGGAGAATGCTTGGAAGAAGGATTGGAGCTCCCAACAGGCATGGACTGCCCAACCATAAGTAAAAATAACAGTACATAAATGACTCACCCACTTTCTCTAATGTGCTGCAGGTGTCGGGTTAAAAAGAGCCATTTGCAGTTAAGAAACAAATTCAAAAAAGTGGAAGAAAAGAACTGATCCCCACAAATTGTCCTTTGACCTACACACACACAGACACACACACATACACACACACACACACACACACACACACACACACACACACACGAAATATGTAATAAATGTAGTAAAAAATGTAAAGATAGATGTAATAGCACTTTCCTTGTTTCGCTCTCAGCCCTGGATTTACGGCTGTATTCACTCCAGGGTAATGACCCTGTACTGAGGTCTCTGGTGGTCCCACTCTCACGCAGCAGTGAGGTTGTTTTGCTGACATCACTCCACTTTAGACATCTTCCTTAGCAAGTCTTCACATTCAGCTTCATGCTCCTAGGCCAGAGCTCTTTCTGCATGGGCTGACCAGTCCTCAGATAGTGGACAGACAGTACTTCACAGCACCTGCAGATGCTGAAACACCAGGAAACTTAAGTCGCTCTCCCCAACTCATTCCAAATCTGGGGTGTGACAAAAAATAATGTATCACAGAGCAGAGTTGCTTGCTTTCTTTTCTAGATTGTTTTGTCATTCATGAGCAACAAAGCTTTTATCTTAAAGAATATTTGAACATTAAGCATCCCCCCCAAAAAAGTATATTGGTCCCAAAGTCCTTGTGGACATTAGAGAGTAATGCTACCAGACCATCATATCTTAAAAGATGCCTGAGATGTGAGACACAGCAGGGCAAAGTCTGCCATTATCAACTAGATCATTCCTTGACTAGCTCCATTTAAAGACACCCAGATGCCTACTTAGCCCTAAACATCGTTAGCAGCCCAAAGTGTAGACTGGGGACTCATTTTCTAGGGGAGCTTATAGGTAGTATTATGTTGACTTTCCAATAACAAATTAACATATTAACCTGCATTAACCCTTTAGTCACCATTTCTCAGCTCTCCAGAAAACAGTAGCACCCGTGGGAAGAAGCTTGGGAACTGGCAAGGTACAAAGAGAGGTCTAGACAGGGTTCAAAGCATGGTGTGTGTTCCTTTTGATTGTGTGGAGGGCTTCTGGGTCCTGGGTGGGGATCACAGTGTGGAAGGTGAGCAGTGATGAGAAACTAAGACTCATCTCATTGACATGCCCAGGATTAGTCAGAATTTTGTCATCTCTCTTGGGGACCAAGTCATGCCATTAGCCACAAATTGTTCTCTCCAGACCTGCTCTGAGCCCTTGTTCATCTAGACAGGAGATGGGGAGTGGGAGAGGAACAAGACCCTCCCTGGGGGAGGCAAAGGCAGGTACAGCATCCCTGCACTGGCTGAGAAAAGCTAATGGGGAAAGAAAGATGCTTGGCCACTTGTCTGCTCTTCCAGCTGCCACCAAGCAAAGATGAGAGGCTGAAAAGGAAGCAGTTTTTCCAGGAAGTGAGGAGCCCCACTACTAAGGAAAAGGGGCAGCGTTTCTTGTCCACCCATCCAGTGATACTCGACCCTCCAGCCAGCAATTAGTGTTGCTATTAATCTACTGCTCCTGCTGCCTGTTTCTCGTTATTTTTTAAGTGGAACTCCTGACTGATGTACAGTTTGGCTTTGTAAACACTAGTTGTCCATGGACAGACCAACCTTCAGGAAACAAAAATCAACAAGGGAGTCTACATTAAAGCTATATGCTTCCAGCTGCCTCCTGATTCTGCAGAAATGACATTCCTGTTTCATCTCCAGGTTGTGACAAATGTGTCTGGGACCTGACTGATGACCTACGATTAGCAGCCCTCTCCATTCAAGAAAGCAAATCCGGGCTGCTGAGCGTGTCATCTGGTGCTGCGGCGCATAGGCACATCACTGAGATGAACTCAACCATCCACCTCCTCAAAGTATGCTGAATGTTATGCTTCTGTCTGCACTCTCACGGTATTGCCACAGGCTCCTGCTTAGCAGCTTCTGTGTCCTGTTGCTGAGCAACTGAGCTCATGGCTGTAACATAGATTGTGTAGGTTATAGATAATACCCACTTAAATGAGAAGTTAGGAAAAGTTTAACACAACTATGAGCTAATGCCCCAATCAGAAGCTACCTTTATCTGAGAGCATTTGGAAAATGGAATCAGTAAGAGATTAGTATTTACAGGAGAAACTTTTTTTTGCAAAGCTGCGCACTCTTCCCAAACCCAAGCATACCCAGTATACCTTAGTTTCAGCCCACAGGGTTTTGAGTGTATCTGGAACTCTCCATCTCATTTCAACTTTTCCTTCTTTTTTTAAATATTTTATTTTCATCTTATATGAATTGGTGTTTTGCCTGCATGTATAACTGTGCAAGGGTGTCAGATGTTGGAATTACAGACCATTGTTAGCTGTCATGTGGATGCTGGGAATTGAACTCAGGTCCTCCGGAAGAACAGTCAGTGCTCTTAACTGCTGAGCCATCTCTCCAGCCCCCAACTTTTCCTTCTTACTTACACCTGTTCTCTCTTGTTTTTCCAATCTCTCCCTCTTTCTCTTTCTCACACACACAGACACTCACATACACTGTCTTCTCCTCAATTTCTGTCTCTGAAACATACACACAAATATTTAAACACACAATCATATATATACATATATGTTTGTTCCTGTGCCTCAATAGAAGAAACAAATTGAAGGAAGGCAGAGGGGGGAATATATGTAATATGAAGTTTCTGGTCTGGCTTAGCCCCACCGCCGAGACCCACCTGTTGCTGCTTAGCCCTGCAAAATAAGCCCCCCAAAATGACTCAGGCACATGTTAATTACATGCTGTTTGACCTATGACTAGGGCTCATTGCCAGTTAGCTTTCTCATCTTAACCCATTTCCACCAATCTGACCTGCCATGTGGCCCATGGCTTACCTGTTTCTTTACATCTTACTTCTTGGGCAGCTGGATTGCATCTCTCTTGGCTGTATCTATGCTTGAATTTCCTGCCTGCTCCTAAGATGCCCTGCCATAGGCCAAAACAGTCTCTTTATTATCCAGTGATATTTCACAGCATATACAAAGACATCCCACATCAAAAATAAGTAAAATAAACAGATAAAATAAAAATGCCTCACATATCCGAGCTTTAATGGACCTCCATCACAGCTAATAGATGCTTTTATTAACAATAGAGTTTAATGAAAAGCCAACAGACTAATTGCTAGAGCTATTTTATTTTTGTAGTCAAGCTAACACAGTGACTGAGACCATACACTTTCAACTTTTTATTCATACCCAGCTCTGGCCATTGCTATGTAAGCTCAAGTACGTTAGTGAACCTCTCTGTTTTTCAATGTCCACATGTAGAAATGAGGAAGTTATTGGGGAAAGCCAATGATCTGGGATATGTAAAGCAGTCAGAGCAAGACCTAGCACAAGTATTCATTATTTTGGTGGGTTCAAATAATATCCATAATTGGCTGAAAACATGCATCACAGACCAAAATTAATGTCCCAAACTGTACCATTTGGAATTGCTTTGCCAAACTCCCTTGCCTGGACACATAAGAGCATTAATTCTCAGACCCAGCGCAGTGGATGCACTCAACCCTTCCCATAAGGCACATCTCACAGGGGTGTCCCTGTAGCTGGCAGTAAGGCTTTCCCAGGATTAAAGGGCGTAATGCAAAGGAGCCCCAGGACAGCTACATGTCCACCAACTTCCTCAAAAATGCAAAAGGAGGATGGGACAGTGACCCAAAATAAAGAGAACCCATCTTTACATCCAAAGGAGGAAAACATATTTCTAAAAATCCATTTTTATTGATCCTGATTAGGTTGAAATTTGCCAGATTCCCAGGGCCATCTCCAGTCTAATTATAGTTTTGTGACAACAGAAAAAGGTACCATTTCCTCACAGCCAGTCCAGGGCCTGGTCAGACCCCCTGAAATTCACTAAGTGGAGCTGGCAGACTTTCAGCCCCAGAAACTCAGTCCCTTCCTGTAGACCCATTCAATACAGGGTTCTGCAGTCATCTGAGGACCCTCTATTAAGAACAGAGGCCATAGGCCTGGGAGATGGCTCAGTGGTTAAGAGCACTGGCTGCCCTTGCAAAGGACCTGGGTTACATTTCCAGCACTCACATGGAGGTTCATAACTGTCTGTCACTCCAGTTCAAGAGGAATCTAATGCCATCTTATGGCCTCCTGAGCATTTACACCCATCGTATATGATATATATGTAGGCAAAACAACTACATACATACAATAAAAATATATTTAAAAAGGAAAGAGTAGAGGTCACAATCTACCTAATCTTTTTATACTGAAAGAGTCATGTCTTCTTTAGAACCTGGTATCAGGCTGGAGAGATGGCTCAACAGCTTGGATTGAGTAGTTTTCTTGCAATGACCAGAATTAAGTTCTTAGTACCCAGGCTGAGTGGCTTGCAATCATCTGTAACTCCAGCTCTAGAGAATCCAACACCCTCCTCTGGCCTCTGTGGATACTACACTCATTCACAAAGTCACACTAAGATACGCACAAATATTTAATTTAAAAACAAACAAAAATAAAATATTTTTAAATTGGTGGGACATGATCACTAATAATTTTGAAAACACTTTTTCCCACAGACAAGGTTGTCAGAGAGAGAAAACCAATATACCCTAAGAAAGATCCAGATCAGCAATGCCGAGAACACAATGAGAAGCCTTCTGTCTGACGTGGAAGAACTGGATGAGAAGGTATGTGTTCTGTGTCTAGCCTATTGTATGACAAAACTTCTCCTGGGAAGACACAACATATACACCTATTCACCCCAAATACCACCAAAGTCCACATGGGTGAACAATGGGCTTTATTGGGGTCACTTATAGGAATATGGGTGAAGGAGTTACTTATATCAAGAGCAGAGATGACTCAAAGATGGATGTATCAGCAAAGTTGACTCCAGTATGAGCAACAGGTCATAACACTGAGAATCTGAATCACACTGCACAGCCTGAAGGCAGCCCAACAGGCTGGAGAATGTCATTTCCAGGCCACTCAGTTGATGTAATCATCTTCCAGGCAACTCAGCTGTCTGTCTGTTTCTTCCAGGCAGCTGGTCTGGGCTCAGAGACTTATTTGTGGATGGTTTGTTCAAGTCTTCTTTGCACCTTAGGTCAAATCATCTGAGAAGGATTCTCTGATTTTCTTGTTCACTCTGACAGGGAGGGAACTAGTGTATCTGCTCAGTTTCAGGGGCTTTCTGAAGTTATTTTAAGTTGTTTACCTTCCTGTTTAAGTAGAGTCTCTGTAAAATAAATCATTTCAATTTCAGAGAAAACAGTTAAAGCAACAGGGTCACCTTAAAGAGTCCAGGTAGCCCATGTGAACCAGGCAAGTCACAAAGCCGTGAGACTTCAAAATTTCAGTGACCTATAGGTGTCCAAATAAATCAAGGCCAGATGTACAGAGAAAGCTGACACAGGCCATCTTCCTGTTTTCCTGTTTTAATAGGTTTTCTTGGAACACTGTGTTTATGGGGAACTTTCTGTGCACTTCTAGCTGGCAGACAGAGTTGATATGTGTTGCAACTAAGATAGTCATTCTACAGGAAAGAGCTATCAAGCATCCAGAAATATCCTTTATTATATACAATAAACACTGAATGTCAGTAAAGGAGCATTACATGCAAAGAAAAGAAACAAGAAATTGTACTAAAAAACAAATTTTACAGGATAGTAAAAACAAAGTCACTTTCAGGCTGGCAAGATGGCGGCTTAGATGGTGAAACTCTGAGGTCAATCCCCAGACCCATGTGGAGAAGACTACTCATGTTTAAAAGTTGTTATTTGACTTCAACATGCAACACACACACACACACACACAGAGAGAGAGAGAGAGAGAGAGAGAGAGAGAGAGAGAGATACTAACAATAATAATAATTAAATTAAATTTTTCAAAAAGAAAAGCGAAGTTCAGCCTTTATGTTACACCATAAATTAAAATTAATTCCAGATAAAGAGTCAAGAACAGATTTCAAGTCCATAGGAAAATAGAGTCAAGTAATTATTAGCATCAAATGGAAATAGCATAACATAAATTCAATATGAAGATATGAAAAAATATAGACAATAGATTTGACAGGTTGTAATTTCAACTCTCAGAGGAACGTTGAATAAAGAGTCAAATAGGCTGAGAAAAAATATTCAGAGAAACATGACTAACAAAAACTTTCACACAAGGGTGGAGAGTTTTTTCACTGATGAAGGTGTTGCTCTTACAGATGTCCCAGGTTCTGCTCTCAGCACTCACATGGTAAATACAGCTGTCTGTAACTCCAGTCCCAGGGGATTCAGCAGCCTCTCTGACCTCTGTGGGTACCAGGCAAACACATGCTGTACTTTCATTATTTGTGTTCATTTCCACAGTGCAGTCAGAAGTTTCTATCCCAACAGAAACTATCAAAAAATCAGCAGTCACTTCCCAAATAATTGGCTCTGACTTGGAGGCTCAATAGTAAATGCTGGGCCAGTAGCTCAAGCATCTTACTATCTAGCTCTTCCACTTTAATTATCCCATAATTCATGTTTAGCTCACCATACACAGGAACATGTGGCTTTCAACTGTTAAAGTTATTGATGCATTTACATAAAACAGCTGATTACAGTCACATCTCAAAAGCGTTCTTTTTCCATAGAGAGGACAAACTGGTCAGGAACGTGGAGGGTAGGGTGTCATGGGAGACTACCAGCGGAAGTGAGAAAAGAGAGGGGTTGGTTGCTTCTCTGCTTTCCCTTGTGGACTTGCTCTAGGAGTGATGACTGAAACAAATTGATGTTGAAGTGGTGTGAACTGGGCTACAGGACCAATTAGAAGTCATGGGGGGCAGGGAGGGAAGTTCTGTCTGTACAAAATGCAGCACTAAGGCTAAAGATGCAGAGTGAATTACTCTGTACATTTTAAGTATGAGGTACCTCTAGATGCCCAGAGATGTCTAGTGATTCCAGTCAGCATCCCAGGCACTGATGAGGGATGCACAGGTATCTAGATGTTAACTAATGTTTAGGGGGAAGGAAGCCCACAGAAGTTGACATCACCATTCAGGTCTGAAAAAAATACATCATTATCCAGTCTCACTGAGGCTGTCTTAATTTGCACTTCTGTCCCAAAGTGATGAGTAAAACTTCCCCACTTTTCAATTACAAAAGAATTCCAACTTAAGCAATAAAATTCATACTGATCCTGTAGACTGCTACCATCATCACTTAATTCAAATAAATATGAGAAAAATTCACCACTGAGGCCAGTAAATGATCAATCCTTTGTAATGATGTAAATAACCAACCAGCTTACAACTATGGGTAAATGTTTTAACTGCAGGTTTTTGTTTATTATTTTTTATGCAAGGCACACCAGTTTTATTATGTGCACATTATTTTCCTAGCATGAGCAAAGTTCCAGAATAAAAGTTAAATCTTTAAAAAATTTCTATATACTATACTATATTTTGTAATGTTTCAATTTCAAGTAATATATGGTCACATTTACAGCTATTTACCTCATTCTGTACAAATAGAGCGCTACAGGTCCCTGTTCATCTTTTTTGTCTCACAGCGCCCTCTGGTGCTCATCAGATAAAAGTTTCTTTAAAGGTGTGGCATCTCTTCAAAGTTGAAAGTTAAAAATAAGTTTAAAGACAGAGAAATAACAATAAAACATTTCTTTAAAGTATGAGACTAGAGTATATACATATTTGTGTGTATGCAATTTGGAAGATAGGTCTCAATTTTCTAAATATAATACCTAAATGGAATTAACCATAAACTTTTTAATGCGTCATATATCATATTCATATGTTTTAAAAACAGTGCGGGGTCACATCAAGATAAGATTCATTTTATTTTTGTATTATCTAATTTTTGAATGGTTACACTATTGTTTTTCTTTGAAAAGCTTTATAATGAGCTCTGGAGAAGAGTGGCTTTGAGGAAAGGAATGTGACCCCTTCGAAGACAATGTGCACAGAGAATGTACAGCTTGAAATGAATCTGATGGCCATGTGGCCTCTTGCGCAAGACCCATTTTGTACAAAGGAATGACTGATAAAAGGCTTCTGTCTTAATTAGAGTTACTGTTGCTGTGATGAAATACCAAGTATGACCGAAGTAACTTGGAGAGGAAAAAGTTTATTTCACTCACAGTTTCATATAACAGTTAATTATCATAAGCAGTGAGAGCAGGAACCCATTAGGACAGGAACCTGTAGACATGACCTGATGCAGGGGCCATGGAGACCTGATGCAGGAGCCATAGAGAGTTGCTGTTCACTGGCTTGTTCTGCATGGCTTGCTCAGCCTGCTTTCTTATAGAACCTAGGACCACACAGGGATGTCAACAGCCACAGTTAGGATTGGTGAACTCCCCCACCAATCACTAATTAATAAAATGCCCTACAGGCTTGCCTACAGCTAGATCTTATGGAGACACTTTCTCAGTTGAGGCTCCCTCTTCTCCAATAACTCTAGCCTGGGTCAAGTTGACCTAAAACCAACCAGTACAGCTTCTGAATGTGCCTGTTCTGATACCATTTCTGCATCTTCTTTCTTAGCCATCATAGGGTGATACTTGCTTGGTTTATCCTAGAAAACACTGATGATGATATCATTCCACAGTCTTCTGAGTATGACAGATGAGAGATTTAGAACAACCCTTCCCTAGTCTAGAGAACCTGCTCCATAGTCTCTCTGTTCCATTAGCACCTTTAGCACAGAACCAAGAAAGTACCAGAAAAGGCAAGCAGACACTTCTTAAATACAGGCCCTCTACCTACAATAACTGTCAATCTATCTGTCCAATGTCAAAAGTAAGGGCACATCCTTTATGTAATGGTAATAATGTCCTGATCTTGACCTGTGTCCATGCCTTTAGATCATCTCCTGCCCTTGACTACATACAGAAATGCACCCCCCACCTCCCACAACCCTCTCACTCTCCACCCCCACCCCTTCTAAAGCAACAGAGCAGACAGGATTTAATGTCGACAGATACTTTGTGGGAGCTCTGAAATAGAGGCACTGCACTGAGTGGAGTCAGCCCCTAGAGTAAAAGAAAGTTCTACTTCCTCTGCGCCAAATCTGCCTGAGCAGCTATTTGCACACAGGGCCATCAGTGTTGAGGGGAAATTGGAATGAAACTCTGAACACAACAGTTAACCCAGTGAGTATAATCCTGTAAATCCCTGGGGTGATTCAGTTTCAGCAGTGCTTGGACCACCCAGTAGGCGCATTTCAAGATGTGCCCTCTTTCTAGATGATTTCCTCTTTGAAGTTTAAACCCTTCAACCAAAACAGTGTCAAATCGATCAGCAGACATGGGTCATTTCCTAGTCTGGCATCTTGAGATACAGTAACAATTACAAGAATAAGACACACGTGATAGGTGGTTGGTTTGGACTGATCCGTCATGAATGGCCTTGGTATTCTATCTGATTTTAATAGCATTCCAGGATCTTAAGACTTCTCATTATCTAATCTTCATGTATGATTCCTAGGATCATTCAGTGTGCCATAGACCTTGCACACGCTGGGAAAGTTTATGTTTGTCAAAGGAATACATAAAACCTATTCACCCTCAGGTATACATATATAACATAAACCTAATGTTCATTTATATAATTTGTAGGGAAGCCGAGCCTCAAGGAAGGGGAAACTGCTTGAGAAGGAAAGCATGGACACAATTGACCAAGCAACTCATCTTGTAGAGCAAGCCCACAACATGAGAGACAAAATCCAAGGTAACTGTCTTCTCCTCAGTTTAATTTCATAACAGGGAGCCATACAGTATCTGAGTAACATCAATAGAATGGTTATTGTCAGTGACTGCTATGAGCAGGAGTATATTGTTCAAAGTGTTACAGGTTTTAACTTACATCCACTCATCACAGCAACTTTGTTAATTGAGATTTCTGGACACTCATTCTTATATATTATCTGTTAATTTCAAGAATAAATATATAAAATCACTTAAGCATAATTCCATGATTGATATCTATCAAGGAAATGTAGGAGTCACTCTTTTTTTTTAATTATTTGCAACCCCTAAATATGTCTTCAGAATATTGATAAACCATGTCAGGCATGGTGGCACACACCTTTTAATCCCAGGATTTGGGAGGTAGAGGCAGGTGGATCTCTGTGAACTGAAGATAAACCTGGTCTACAGAGTGAGTTTCAGGGTAGTTTGGGTTACACAATGAAACCCTGCCTTAAAAGAGGCGGGGGTGGGGGGGTGGGGGGGTGGGGGGGTGTGAGTGGAGGGGAGGTGTAACTCAATCCAAACAGTCACTAGCTGTCTCTGTGGTACCCTTCCTCAAGGACCAGGCAGATGAGAACTGGAGTTTGTAACTTAGGAGAAAAGGGAAGGAGGGAGGGGTGAGTGATTCATTGCCTTAAAGTACTGTGGTACCTACCCGCCACTGGAGACTCAGCTATCTGTGTTCTGATTCTTCCTAAGGATCTGCCTTAACAGTGCAGTCCAAGCTGCTGTCAATTGCCCAGCTGAAAGACCACATTTGTTCTAGGGTAAAGAGACACTCACTGCTCCAGTTAGAGTCAGCTCAGATCTACTGCTTGTTTCCCTGGTTTTTTATTATGCTATATATCAAGAGTTGGATGACAACACCAAATGCATCTCAGGGCACAATGACAGTAAAGGGACCCACCGTGAGAGATTCGTATCCTTATACTGAGGTAGTGGGAGCATATTTTAGGCTAAGGGACATATAAAGCCCAGATTAATCTTTTGTTTCATGCCCTTGGATGCCAATAAAGCACAGTAAAAACAAATGGCACACATTTCAGACTTTCCTCTGCCCTTCCCCAGCTCATGTGCATTTACTTCCCTAGCTCTCTAGCATTTACTGATAAAATATTCTTTTTCTAAAGCATTGTCCTATTGATTTGATCAATTAGTAAAAACAAACCAAGAAAATTCGAGGCCCTCATACTCATCCAGGTAAGAAATAAATGCCCTATTCAGGAGCAAAAAGAGTCAAGACCCTTCTCAGCCAGTCAAAGAAAGTAACTTGCCTTTGCTTCTTCGTAACCCAGACTGTGGTTGTAACATGTTTCATTTGAAAGGAATCTGAACCGTCTCTCTGTCATGTGAAAAGATGAGAAAAAAATACCAAAGAAAAGGGAGTGGGAAACAGGAACTTTTTATCAGTTTTTCATCTCTTTAAAATAATGTATGAATAGTCGCCAAAGACCAAAGGCACAAGTGTTATTGTCTGTATTTCTTTTGGCTAAATCTACCCCAGACATAGCTAAAACAAAACGTCCCCAAACTGAACAGAATTTACATCAAAATGCCAAATAATCCAGCTTTGCCACTACCAGAAATATGGGGAGAATGATATGTTTGATTTGTTTACATTTCGTTTATTTCAAGAACTCGTATTTTCAGCTTTGTTTGAAAAGTGAATGTTCACTGCTTGATACATGGGGTTTGGAGGGAGTTAGCATATATTGATTTCCCTAGAACGCTCACAGTGATATCTGGAGCATTTAAACCATCTATTCCCATTTATCTCCCTTCTTTCAGAATTCAGGAATGCTGCACCGCACCAGCAGTACATCATTTCTCATTCCCAACCATCTCTAAAATAGCTGCTGGTGACCTTCAAGCTATTACCCACATAAAATACAGCTCCTCATCCTGGTGTGATTTATGTGACACCAGTGTTTGTTTACCCATCTTATCTGGCCAAGCACATAGATCATCGTGATCCACAGACTCACAATTTCATTATGCCAGGAAGATAAAGCATTTCCTCCCAGAGCTGCCAGAGAACAAGGGAGCCATACAGCCTCTCCTCTGATCATGGAGTAGTAAGGAGGGTGTCAAAGAACATGTAACATGCCAGTGTTTGGGCATGTTATCTAATACTCCTGATCATCAGTGGTCCCTTTGGTTCTAAAATTCTTCAGCCCATATCAGATACAGAGCAAAAAGACTCAACATCAAATGGCCCACTTTTGAAAATACACACCACAGAAGGCAAATAGAAAAATCATGTATATGTATAAATATATGTAGCATATATATAAAATAATATACCTTATTCAGAAAAAATATATGATCAAAACTATCACACAATAATTTTTTTAAAAAAATCTTGTTACTGGCTTCTCTGTAAAAGATAATTTAAAAGACTCATTTGGACAATTACAGATATACTCTCATTTTGGCTGAGAGCTTTGTTTTGTTAAATTGTTGGTAAGTAAAATGCAATTAATATCTCTGTTACATGCCACAAGTGATGGTGGATACTGCCAAATACTTCTTCCAAGTCAAGTATTTCTATAAAATATTGAACAAAGTCCTCAGATCACTGTGCCCTCAATATTAGTGTTCTCAAATCGACATGGATAGCACATGAATACAGAAGCCAGGCAGGCTTGGGGGCAGCCCATTCCCATCCTGAACACACCTTATAGGACCAGATGGTTTCCTTGGGCTTGTATCTCTCGCCTCATGATGACCTCCCATGCTGACACCAACACTCACTCGAAGCACAGCTTGGGAAGGAGCCTCTCTTTCCATTTTACAATGGAAAATGTAAAAAAAATTACATCCTTGAGCTTTGCCACTAGACGTACCGCCCTGTACATCCTTTCCTTGATCCTATCTCACCATGTTCTTCTTCTCAGAGATCAACAGCAAGATGCTCCAGTATGGAGAGAATCAGGAACTCGGCCCAGAGGAAATTGCTGAGAAGCTGATGTTGGCCCAGAAAATGCTGGAGGAGATCCGAAGCCGGCAACCATTCCGCACCCAGCGGGAGCTTGTAGATGAGGAGGCAGATGAGGCCCAGGAATGTATGTGTCTTCTATTTCTGGCCAACACAGCATATGTCTTCTTTCTCTGTGGGACCAGGAGAAAAGACAGCAAGCCATAGGGCAACATTTGGTCAAATAACTCATTCTCAATATTCAAAGCTGTAGAGAACTGATGCACAGTCTTGGTGACTCATTCAGGGAAACATTTTCATTAAGAATTTTAGGTCCAGGCTCAATTCTAAGAATTTGTGAAATTGTGGAGATTCTGCCCAGAATCTACATAACTTTTACTACTGTGAAGAAATTAGGATCAAAATAAATTTTTTTCTCCACCAACTTCTAAGCAAAGTCAGATTAAATTCCCAAGTCTATAGTGAGAGAAATTGTATAGAAAATGTCAACACTGTTGGTGTCCTGATAGCCTTGATTATTTTTGTCACTTTTACCCACTAATAGAAACTTGATATGCTCTTAATAATAAGTATAAACATTGACACACACGAAGTAATATTATTGGGCCTCTAACTTGGTCACTATACAGCTAGTTCATCTATTGTTGTCCACCAATATACCCCAAGTGTATGTATTTCAAAAACGTAACTATGTATTTTGACCCTAATTTCATAGGATCATTATTTAGATTAAACTCAACTTGCATGCTTAACTCAGTTCTATGTGACATAAGTGAAATTCACCCATGTGTCTGGACTAGCTAGGCAAGTTAGACCTCTCCCTCTGTCTTTGTCTCATGGAGACTAGCTCAGGCTTGTTCACATGGGAAAGAACAGAAAGGTCAAGGACTCTTTAAGCCTTGGCTTGGAACTCAGTCATGTCATATCTGTTCTACCAGGTCAAAGCCAGCCTGGATTCAAAGGGTAGGATTGGTTACATTCTTGATGAGAAAGGTTACAAAGGATTTATACATTCAACTAAAGAAATTATAGATTTTTTCAGATCAGATTTCAGCTCTTGCTAATATTTCGTAATACTTTCTTTCATCAGTACCTCGGAACTGTAGTTAATATATCTACCACTAGACTTTATCTTAATATATTAATACATTGATGGGAAAATTAGTAAAAATATGGATTACAAAGTTATTGGTTTAATTTTATGCATTAGTTACTTTTTACTTTTATTATAGACACTTTTAAATTTTATATTTTTTATTTTTACACTCAAAATCATTTTAAGAAGGGGATTCACTAGATTACAGGGAAATCAGTGAGACAGCAAAGGTTAAGAGGACCAACTCCTCATCCTACAGATATTGCTATAACAACTGCTGACAATTGCTGTGAATACCAAAGAAGAAGGTAATTGACATAAAGGTTTATTTTGGTGACAGACAGGAAAATCCCGGGCTAGCCAGGCCAGCTGTCCCCAAGCTTCCTGACTATTTTGAAATTTAACCAGACTGGCCCATGGAAAGGTGATCAGTTACTGCTCTCTTCATCTCTTGAAATAAATGAATGCACTTTCTTTACTGAGTTAGGAACTGCATCTTTTTTAGTGGTTAAAGAGGAAAAAATGCCTCAAAAGGACAGACTGGCCTTGGGGTGGGGAGACACGACATAAGAATTACAGCATCTAATCAACAAACATGCCTATGGGCCAAGAATAAAGCATGTGACAAACAGATCTTAAGTAAGCCCTATCATTGCTATTTCATCTTTATCTTGCCCCAAATCTCAGCCTGAGTTTGACCTAAGGAGCTAACTGGAAACCACAGGAGAATGTGGTAAAAAGTGAGTGGTTATAAACAGCATAGCTGATTTTTCTATAACAAACTAGAAAAAGGTGGTTGTTCTTCCTAGTAAGCCAGTTTTCCTTATAAGGTAACACTATGGGTATTCTGGCTAATAGGCACAAGGTATAGCAACAGCCTAGTTTCTGCACAAAGTATAATCCTCCTGGGAAAACAAATGAAGCCTTTCCTTCAGTAGACCTGTGAGAAGCTTCGAAATCTGACAGAAAAGCTGTGAGGCTACTTGTGTGGACCTGTCTCCAGTCTCAATCACTGAAGAAGGCAGGCCTGAATTTTTTTCTACTTTACTACATGCAGGAGAAGCCCAGACTAAATGTGTCCATTTCTCCTCAGTGCTAATCCAGGCTGAGAACTGGCAACGGCTACACAATGACACCCGTTCTTTGTTCCCTGTGGTGTTGGAGCAGCTGGATGACTACAATGCTAAGCTGTCAGACATCCAGGAATCACTCATCCAGGCCCTTAACCATGTCAGGGATACAGAAGACATGAACAGAGCCATCACCTCCAAGCAGCGGGACCACCAGGTACATGGAAATGCCTGTCAGGCACAGACACTCTGAACTTATGCCAAGAAAACAGCAGCTGACATGCAAAAAATTTAAATGTGGATATTCCTAAATACTAATGTTTTAAAGATGGTTGCTTTTTTACTGTTGTAAGATACCACCATATCTGGGCCTAAAATTAAGTGGAACAGTGATAAATGTTTAGTCCTTGCTTGAGTAAAAAAGGTTGTGACATTGCTTGTACCTCTGCATATGGCTACACTGCTTCCTCAAGAAAGAAAAGGATTATTCATTAAATATCCAACTGCCCAGAACCATGTGTTTTGGATGTGTGTAGGTTTTAGAAAGGTATAAGTTTTGGAAAGACACCATAAGAAAATTTCACAGGCCACTGGCAGCAGCTATAGAGGAAGAGAATTGTACTCCAGCTAAAACCCTATAAACACAAAAAGGTGAGGAAAATTCCTAGCATCACCATAGCTTGCTCAGCTTATCTTTCTCTGATGCCCACACCCTCAAGACTGGGAAATACTGACTATGTGTCCACTCTAAGTCACACTCCCAACTACCACCAGGAAAGAGCTTTCCACCAAAGGGATGGCACAAATAAATCTGGACATGTTTCTAAAACTTAGACTAAAAAAAAAAAGAAAGAAAGAAATCAGAAAAAAAACAATATAGACAAGAAAAAATAACCAGGACCAAATTCATCGGTTCAGTTACATATTTTATTGTCAATAAAATAAACTTATTGATACACTGATGTGATTTCCAGTCATCATCTCCCCCCCCAAGTAGGTTGTAGGAAAAGTTCCTAAGCAGAAATGACTTACTCTCACTATTGCTTTCTAATAGGAGCAAACTCTATTTGATATGTTTTCTATTGCTGTTGTTTATTTTCTTTCTTTTTTTTAAGAATAATAATGGACAGGGTGGCATTCATTGTTGAGTGAATGTCTGCTTATGGTGTGCAGTAAACATTTTGATATAGTTAGCACTAAGTATTGTTTGAAGGTAGTCACTGTGAACCATTAAAAGGGTTATAAAATAAGTTTGGAGGTTTATGATAATCATTTCCAAAAGGAAACCAACTAAAAGGATATTTAGATTCCTGTCTTACATGAGTGCTTAGAATTGTCCTTTCTTGGTGTGTGCATTTAAATCCACAGACAAAAAAAAAAAAAAAAAAAAAAAAAAAAAAAAAAAAAAAAAAAAAAAAAAAAAAAAAAAAAAAAAAAAAAACACTTATTACTTACATCTCTAATAGTCTTCTATAAATGTGGGTACAATTTTTAAAAATCCTAGCAGCACACACTCGGAAAGCCCTAAAATATTTTTATCAAATTGACAAATTTTTTACTGATATGTTAATTTGTGCCAGGAATTATGACAAGTGGTTTAGAGCTCAAAGATGAAGAACACATGATTCCATGTTAGCATTAGAGGGTGGGTTGATCCACTCATAGATGACCACAATATAGAAACAGAGCTATGAACCTGGCATTACGGGATTGGACTGGATGGTCAGCCTCTGCAAGAAGAAGTAATGATTGCCTAAGGTAATCTGTCTAGGTGAAGAGAAAACGAAGGCTGCCTTCTGCGTAGTCAAGGACTGCCTGAATTGGAAGCCTGCACCACGGAACATGAGGCAAGGCTACAGAGGCTGATAGGGCAGATCAAAGAGGGTCCCACATGCCATGTGAAGAACATGAGCTCCTGTAAGAGGGAGATTTTCAAATGATGTTAACCATGACTCACACTAACAAATGTGTAATATGTTGCAAGCTAGCATACATAAAGCAAAAATGTGATGAAGCTCACGCAAGACAGGAGTATCACCGACTCATCTAAGGGCTTATTAATGAAGACTCCCAAACTGTTCAATACAGAAAGTCTTGAAAAGGAAAGATTATCAACCTAGGCCATCCCCTGCCAGACAAGGCCACAAGGACAAGTGACAGCATTTAGGAGAACAAACATCGAGCTGTCCCCCTTAGCCATAGAAGAAAGGTTTCATCACAGAGGGACAAAAAGAGCTTTGATCCACATTAATGTATTAACAAACCATACGGGGTTCTCTTTTCCAGCTGTGAGCAAGTGCTTTGCCTTCTGAAAAGACCTTTAGCAGAGAACACTTTCAAGTATATTATGAGTTAGCATGCTTAATTCTCTGCTGGCTTTAGTTTTAGGGATCTGTAATCTCCATAGCCAGTGAGAGTGATACACAATGGACTGGGAACCAATGTATTTGTGCGGCTATGACCAGCTGCTTTCCTAGAGTTTGGTAAATACTGATGCAAGTGTCAGGACTTTGTCATGAGCAGTAAATGAACAGTGTTGCCTATATGAAGCGACGTTAGTTCTAAAAGTAAATACATGCCAATCTAGTTCTTAATTAAACATTTCTTATGCATTTTTTTTAAAAAAAAACTTTCATGGATATAGATACCAGGAATTTGGCATTTTGGTAATTTCAGACAGATGGTAGGCCTCATTTAGCTTGGTTAAAGAAAAACTTCTACTTAGTACAAATGAACAGCGTGAGAAAAATTTTAGCAAGAGAAGAGCATAGCATAGAGCATTTTAAGCCTCTGCCCATCCTGCTTCTTCCTGTCCTTAATTAGGCAGTTAGCACTAGGCCAGGCCTTCATCCCTATGGCCCTGGTCCCTCTCCAGTGATTTATGCCCCATTTTACTGCTCCTGCCCTGGAAAGGCATGTGAGGCTCCATACTTGTCCTTAGCTGAGCCCACAGGACATTTCTCACATGGATGTCTGTGGGAATAGCCATGGGAACATGCCATGCTATTGCCTTCTAAAAATAACCCCTTTCCCACTCATTTTCCATAACCACCGAGGTAACTTTTTCCCCTTTTATGTCCCAAGTCTCTAATCTGCTCATTTCTCCTGCATGCTCACTGCTCATCTACCACCCATCTAGACTGCTGGCCTCTATGTCCTTCAGACAACTAGATACAATTTCAAGACATTGCAACTTAATCTTCTCAGAAAGGCTTCAATAAAGTCAGGTATGGCCCATACATACCTGGAGAGGCTGAGGCAAATTCCAGACCTCCCTGAACTACATAGTGAGACTTTCTCTCAAAAAAAGACTGGTGGCATGGGTCAATGAAAACGGTACTTTCTGCCACACCTGAATACCTAGTAGATCAACTGCCAGGACCCACATGATAAAAGAGTCCAATGCACTGTGTCCTCTAATCTCTGACCGCCAGAGAGAGGGAGAGAGAGAGAAAGAGATGAAGGGAGGAAGGGAGGGAAAAGAGAGGGAGGGAGGGAAGAAGGGAGGGAGAGAGGGACTGGGAAAGACAGACAGAGAGAAATATATATATAAAAACATATTTTAAGAATGTTTCATGGCATCCTAGTAGAAAAGGCCAATTGCCCAGTTGTACAGTTTAACAGTGTTTCTTGACTTGCATACAAAAGCTGCCTCCCAGCGGTGGACACCCCATAGTTTCCCTCCTGTTTCCTTTGCATTGTGATTTTGCCCATCTCCTTTAACTAATTCTGCCTTGCCTTTAATCTGGGCTATGTGACCTACCATAGCACTACAATTAATTAGTTAATTGAATATAATTGAACAGTATAATTTACTTTTGTCCATGAATTTTTTAAAAAAGCATGCTCTAAAGTGTAGAATCAAATTTTCCAATAAGATTATATCCTTTCAAACCAATTTATTATAGGAAAGACTGCTATATAACTGAAATATTAGGTTTTAAATTCTGTTGGAAGAAATTAAAATTTCATAACATTTAAGCATGCAAACATCAGCAAAAGAATGACTAGTAATTTGAAGATCTGGTTTATATTACAAGGAGTATTTATAATCAAGAAAAATCATCATACACAATGGTGTCTGAATTACATGGTGGATCAGGACTGGTTTATGTTTTTGGTTGCTGTTTTTGCTTTTTGAAGACAGGATTTCTCTATGTAGCCTGAATGTCCTAACTAGCTATACTAACCATGTTTGCTTTGAGAGATCTACCTGCCTCTGCCTCCCAAGTGCTGAGAGTAATAGTGTGAGCCACTGCCTGGCTCAATGTCCTTGCTTATCCATTTGTTGACAAATAAAGCAGATTGCATGCAAGACATCTTGTTAGGTTCTGGGAAGATACAATTCATGAAAAGCAAGAGCGCTGTCCTTTAGATTCTTATGATCTTAGTAGCACATGCACACAGATGTACATGGGAGGTGTATAGGTGGTTTCCATAATTTTCACAGAATCTTTGGTAGATATAAGATGGAAATAATGTAAGAACTTTAGTAAGTGGTTGAGACATGCTTCTGCAATGTTAGAGCATCCAACTTTGGCCTACAGGCCTAGTATATCTAACAGACATTTTTGAGAAGCAGGAAATTTTAAAGGACTATCAAACCTTGTCTTGGCAAAGCTTGGCAGTCACTTTCTTTTGCATCTTGCTGATCCAATTTGAACATCATACTGTCAGCAGTTGAGGCAAAGGCAGTTTCTTGCCCAGTGGATAACTTTTGTCACAAAGAAAACAAACTCTATATGGAGGTTTTTTTGATGCCCATCATCCTTTTCTGAAGTAAACTGGTTCTTTCAGGAGCAGATGTGTCTCAATGTCATGAAGAGTCTTATGTTACTACAGCATTTAAATGTCATATTCTGTAGGTCTCAGAAGTCTGTGAAGACCATCTATTTAAAATATATCTCTATATGACCTTGAAAATATACCTAACATGACTATAAGTTTTATTGTTATACATGACTAAGTTCTAAATTGTATTTCTTTACTATCCTAAATAGCCTTTAAGGACAATACCTTAAACAGGAGTAGAAACATATATGGAATATATCAAAAATAACCTTGCACTTGTATAAATATTCAAAAGCCATATCAATGTAAATATTTGAGACTAGTTGGGTTTTTTAGCTTAAAAGTAGATTCAATAATCAACCTTTTATCCTATTATTTCTTTGCTTTTCAGAATGAGATCCCTGGATTTAATATCATTTGTTCAGCTTTATTCTTGACCATAATCAATAACAACTTGTAACCAGCCCCTTAAATGATGACAAACACCCATAACCCACTGAATGACCAAAATCACCCACCCACGTCTTGGAGATGTGGGTGTTATGTTCTCTAGACTGGTTCCTGTTGTCTAGGAACAGCAGCATCTTTAGGAAACCCTAAAAAAATTGGGGTAATGTCAAGTGCTAGGAGAACCAGATGTCTAGTCTTGATGTGGTGGGAAAATGTAAGACTTACCTGAAGTTTGGCTAGAGTAGTCTGTGAGCTATAAAGTTGTTCTGGATGCAGAATTTTGAGGAAACTGCAGCAGAAGCATTCTGAGATGTTGGATCATCTGGGCCATCCATTTTAATTGGTGTTTGGCGCTAGTTCTGAAAATACATAAACGTTTAAAGGTAACATATCTTATAAGTATAGAATATGTGCTGTGTACAATCAATTAAAGATGTGGGGGTTTTTGTTTTATGTTTGAGTGGCTAAAATATATATCATGTGTCTTGTAATTTTTCTAGATTTATTTCTTTATGTTTGTAGTTAGGATTTTTAAGGATTTTAGACCCTGATCATATCTGATTTACATCAACCTAGAACCAATCTATAGCTTCTCATCTCCTGTAAAAATAAAAGCATAACCTCTTTTCCAAAGTAACATATTTTTTGACTTCCATTTTGAAGTCAAGACAGTTTAAAAATTTATAGGTTGGTTTAATCCAGAAGATTTTATGATCCAATGTGTCATAGTAGCTGCCATTCCTTTCATTAGCAATCAGAAATCTAAAGACACCCAATAGCATAGAGAATCCAGACGCCCCATGTATTTTCCAACTTTACATGGCATTTTATTTATTTGTTTGTTTTTACTTTATTTCTTATCTAAGGACTTTATCATTTTAAAATTAGTTTTTAATCTTTGACTGTATATACCTTTTCTCTTTTTTCTCCCAGTCCTTATTTTAAATACACTGTGACCTGTTTAGAAGTTTTTTCTATCTGAATTTGTCTTTACTGCATTTCTGACTTAAAGAGCCTTTAAACTGCTAAGGATTCTGGCTATGTCTACCTTGGCTTTGGTGGCTAGCTCTGCCCTGCTCGTTGGTCTGTGAGAAATAAGCTATATACCTCACAGGCCTGGCCAGGAACTTTGTTCAATCCCCCAGCTCTGGAATGCTAGTGCTCAGGTTACAGCAAGCATTATTACTTAGTTTTCTGGGGTTTTGTTTTGTTTCTTTGTTTGTTTTAGCTTTTTCAGGCCCTCTGTGGATATATGGGCCCTACATTGGAATGTCATTTGTAGTCAGACTTTCTATCCCACAAGCCAGTTCCCAAATAACCACACAGAGATTTATTATTAATTACAAATGCTAGACTGATAGCTTAAGCTTGTTTTTAGCTAGCTCCCATAATTTAAATTAACCCATATTTACTAATATATGTGCTACCCCAAGGCTTCATTACTTCATGTAAATACCTCCCATCCTATTTGCTCTGCATCTCATGGCATCTCCTCTGACTTCAACATTCTTCTTCCAAGCATTCTCCTGGTCAGTCTGGCCCTCTTACCCATTCTCTTCCTGCCCAGCTACAGACCAGTTAGCTTTTTATTAACAATGAGAGCAACACATGTTCACAGTGTACAGAAGGATTATTTTTCATCATCCCCCTTTTTGTTTCTCATTAGAAAACAAACAGGCTTCTAAGGGATAATAAAATAAGTTATAATAAGATAAAACAAAAACTAACACATCAGAATTGGACGAAACAAACAAACAAAAGGAAAGGAGCGTAAATAGATATAAATGGAGAGCCTCACCATTCACATACTTAGGAATTCCATAAAACCTCTAAACTGGAAGTTTATATATATATATACATATGTATATGTATACATATCCTGTATGATAAAGTATATATATTTATATATATATATATGTGTGTCTGTGTGTGTGTGAAAATAAAAAAAAATTTAAATATTTTAAAAAGGAAATACCCGATACAACATTTTGAGACAGGGAACCTCCAAAGATGCCATGGAGTTTGTTTTCTGTTGACATCTATTTACTGCTAGGCATTAAGCTTACCCTTAAGCATAGTTTGTTTCTCCAGTGAAATCCCTTGAAGAAAACTAAATTTTCATTTGCAAATGGTTATCAATTGGAAATGGCTTCTGGGCTGAGGCATATGTCCATGTCTCCTTTCAGCTCTAAGAGCCCATCTGGTACAAAACGTTACAGGCCCTATGCATGCTGCCTAAGTCTCTGTGAATTCGTGTGTGGATAGATCTTGTGGACTTAGAGAGCCTTGTTTCTTTAGTGCCCTCTATTCCTCCTGGCTCTTACATTCTTTCCTGTCTCCTCTTCCATAGGATTCCCTGAGCCCTGAGGAGAGGAATTTGATAGAGACATCTTATTTAAGGCCGAGTATTCCAGGGTCTCTCACACTTGGTATCATGTCTGGCTGTGGGTCTCTGCATTTGCTCCTGTCTGCTGCAGAGGAAGCTCCTCTGATAATGGCTGAACAAGGCACTGATCCATGAGTATAGCAGAATATTATTGGGAGTTATTTTATTGCTGTGTTCTTTTAGTAGAACAGTACTATTTGATTTACCCTGGGTCTCTGGGATGTATAACTTTAGGTATTTGATACACCTAAGCAGTATAAGATATGGGTTCTATCTCATAGAGTGGTCCTTAAGTCAAATCTAATATTATTTTATTACTCTAAAAAGCTTTGTACCACTCTTGTATTAGCAAATATTAAAGGCAGAATACCATTATATATCACAGGTTTCAAGGCTGAGTTGATGTTTTTGCTTCTCTTTTGGTAGTGTGCAGAGTATTTTCCTGTACCAAAGATACTTGCATGTTAGGGGTAAAGGGCTCTATGTATTCAGCAGCTCGATGTCTTCTGGTCTGATGAGTCCTACGGACCCTGTGTTCAGCAACAGGACCTTCCAATCAGTTTGTGGAAGCCACCTGTATCTTCAGCAACAACATGGGTTATTTGGGGTTCCTGTGGGCCCCCTGTGGCCTAAACTCAATTAAATGTAACCCATACTGGAATATTCATTTGATAACAAGAGATGTCCAGTATGGCTCTGTCCCCGTCATTATTTGACAATTTAGATTGTGTGTGTGTGTGTGTGTGTGTGTGTGTGTGTGTGTGTTGGGAATCTTCCACTATATTAGTTTCCCATACTACCCCTTCATGTTGCTCTTACTTTTAGCTGTCTCTTTTCATATTCTCTTCCTCACCCCTTCATCCCCGTTCACCCCCCTCATCCCTCCCTGCCCCACTTGATCGTCCCATTCCAATCACTCTCCATCTACTCATATGACTCTGTAGTAAAATTTGAGGTCAAGGATGTTGGTTCTTTCTTCAGCTCTTTTATTATTCAAGATTGTTTTAGCTAGCCTAGGGGGTGTGTGTGTGTGTGAGTGTGTTGAAAGTTGTTCTTTCAAAATCTTGAAGAATTGCATTGGAATTTGATGAGATTGCATCAAATCTGCAAATTGCTTTTGGTAGGATGGTCATTTTTTGCTTTGTTAGTCTTACTGATTCGTGACAATGGGAGATTCTTCCATCTTCTGATATCTTCTTCAGTTTATTACACTTTTTGTCATACAAGTCTTTCACTTGTTAGGTTATAGTTACCCCAAGATATTTTATATTATTTGTAGTTATTGTGAAAAGTGGTATTTCCCTGATTTCATTCTCAGTCCATTTTCGTTTGTCTGTAAGAGGGCTACTGATATTTGTGAGTTAATTTTTTACGGAATTACTCTGCTAAAAATGCTTATCAGATATAGGAGTTTCCCAGTGAAATTTTTAGGGTCATTTATGTATACTCTCATATCATCTGCAAATAAAGATAAAGACTTTTTCCTTTCCGATTTCCTTGATCTTTTTCAGTTGTCTTAATGCTCTAGCTAAGACTTCAAGTACCATGTTGAGTATGTGTAGAAAAATTGGAAAACTTTATCTTGTTCCTGGTCCCAATGGAATTACTTTGAGTTTCCATTTAAGTTGATATTGGCTACTGGCTTGCTGCAAACTGCCTTTATCATGTTGATATATGTTCCTTATAATCCTAATCTCTCCAGGATTTTTATCATGAATGAGTGTTAGATTTTGTCAAAGATCTTTTCTACATCCAGTGATAGGATGGTGCAGTTTTTGTCCTTGGTTTGTGTATATGATGTACAGTCACATCTTCTCTCTTTTGTTCTTCCTTCCTTCAGAAACAACACGAGAGAGTGAAGGAGCAAATGGAAGTTGTGAGCATTTCTCTGAGGATGTCTTCAGACTCCCTCATGATACCTCGGCTGACTCTTGAGGAACTTGATGAGATAATAAAGGTAAGGACATACCTGGATTGTTCAGACGTGCCTTTATAGAAAGTCTGAATAGCAGCTTAGTGTCAAAGTAACCCAGCTCAATTCAAGTTAGTAGGATTATATGAAAATCTATAGTTTTTTGTATTACATGGTAGCTACTAACACATACACACAGCTACTTAAATTTCAATTTCATAAAATTAGAAATTTTATTCCATTTGAATTAGCTGCATTTCACATTCACGTGTGGCTATCAGCTTTGATGGCATAGATATGGTCACAGTATAATCTATTAAAGGCACTGATGTACTTCTATCCTATTTACTCTACCTAGAAAGCTATTTAACAAACCAAATCATCCAGTCAATAAACAGACTAATGAGCCAAATAGACAGTCCTCAAAATAATAAATAAATACTAGGGAAAGAGTGTTAACCATTCTTAACTACCAGGAAATGCAAATTAAAGCCACTTTGAGAACCTATCTCATGCCAATCAAAATGGCTATCATCAAGAAAACAAACACTGGCTAGATGTAAGGAAAGATGAGCCTTTTTTCACTGCCAATTGGAAATGTAACCTTGTGTAGTCGTTATGGAGTAGAAGTACCCTATGACCCAGCTATACCATTTTTTGGTATATAAGTGAAGGACTAAGTCAGCATACCACAGAGATCCTTGCCTATCTTGAATTATTCATAATATATAAGAAATGAAACCAACTTAGATCTCTATCAATGATCTCCACTGATGAATAAGTAAAGAGATAATGAAAGATTAGATCATGATATTTGCAAGAAAGTGACTCAGAAAGACAAATGCCAGATGTTTTCTCTTATTTGAAGAACTAAATTTAAAATTATAGGGGTGTGTGTGTTTATATAGATGTGAGTATAGGTCACAAAGCTAGAAAGTGGTTATGAGAGCCAAGGGAGAGATATTAAGGAAAGGGGACTGAAGCTATGGTGGAATCCACATAATAAGAAAGTAGAATGGAAGACTGTCTGGGAGAAGGAAGGGAACCAGCCAGAGACAGCATCACAAAGAATGACAAACAATAAGAACAAAATCTAACTGCATATATGAAGCCAATTCCTTTGTATGCCAACCTGAAGCCTGATTTTTTTTAAGCCAGTATTCAAACACCTATAAAAGGCATGCTTTTAAAAAGAGAACATTTCCAGTGAAATTCAATGAATGGAACTACCTTGAAATAAACGACTCTACTTGTTTTTATTACCTTTAAAGGACATCAGACAAAAGCAATCTGGTTACCACATCATTCTTCTTCAGCTACCCAGGTCCTTAAGTCTCTGCTTTCTCCAACCTGGCTCCCCTCACTATTCCTAGTGATGTCAAAATCCATGAGGATGAGGCTCTCAAAGTCTCTCAAATCTTTTCTTCAGCCTACCTCTATCATCCTCCTAGGGTCACATCCAGATCTTGCCATCCATGACCTTATCTTCCCCTAAATCATCTCCAGCCCACCCTTGCTAAGTACTGTCTCTTATCTCACTTAGTATGAGCACCCAGGCCAAGGATTCTCCAACCACATCAACCCCTCATTCCTCACTTACCCTGCACCTCTACTTCCTTTCTTTTCTTCTTAACCTGTAGTGACATGTTTCTGGCCCTGCCTAGCTCTGAGGTCTGGACCCACAGTTCAAAATAACCAAACAAAGTCTTATATTAACTACATACTGTTTGATCTATGACTTAGGCTCATTATCAGCTACCTCTCCCATCTCAGCCCATTTCTATTCTTCTATGTGTTGCCATGAGGTTCGTGGCTTGCCTGTGTTTCTTTACATCGTCCTCTCTTGGTGGCAGCTCACAGCATTTCTCCTAACTCCGCCCTTTTTCTCCTTTACCTATGCTTGGGTTTTCTGCCTGCTTCTAAGATGCCTTGCCATAGGCCAAAACGGTTCCTTTATCATCCAATGATAATTCACAGTGTACAGAAAGACATCCCACATCTCTATCTAGCTGAAACTGTCAGTCTAATTCCTGGAAAATACCTTGAACTCCCAAGTACACCTGTTTCCCTTTATTCACATACAGATTCTAACTCTCCTCCCCAGTATCAAAGCTGTACCTAAGCAGCTGAAAGTAACTTGTAAGATCCCTGTCTGTAAGGGAGTTTTTCCCCTTTGGAGTTGATATAGGACAAACCTAGAAAATAAATTCTCATCACAAAGGAGGATAGAAGGATTCAAAGGCAAATAGCAGGCAGCAGGCTCCAAGCATTTTTTTTTTTTCCAGAAGTGGGTTTTAAGAAAAAAAAAAAAAAAAAATAGGGACTCTGAGCTAGGGTGAGCTGGTAAATCCTGATTGGACATATTAGTCAAAAAAATAATATTGACTCTTGGACCTTGGTGTTTTGTCTCAGGAATGAGTCAGGGGTATAGAACTTGGAGGTCAGTTTTAGGAATGTAATCTAACAGTTTTTAGCAAGGGAGAGACGGGTAAAAGACAAAACTTCTTTGCTATGCTCTGCCTGTGAGAGCCCTTCACTGTTTCCCTCCCGTCAGCTCTGGCTGGTGGTCATAAATCACTGGGAAATTAGAAACAAATGCATCTCCCTTCTCCTCCTTCAGTCCACCAGCCACCCACTTCTGAACATGGTTGCAGTGCTCATCAGCTCTGATGGCAGAGAGAGAGAGAGAGAGAGAGAGAGAGAGAGAGAGAGACTGCCATTTTAAAATAGCTATTATTGATAAAAAGCTTGAAGCCCCCTAATCTTTATCCCGTTACTCTGTTTGGCATCATAGAAAAAAAATGTCTCAAGTCACAGCTGTCATCCTGCCTCCCACTGTCTACTGGCTTCAGCCACTCTGCATGGGATCCTGGGACCCTCCACTGATGCAGCTCTCTGCTTCCTCTGTGCAGACCGCATACTGCAACTGCTCTTTCCTTTCCTTCTTACTGTTGAACAACCTTTCCAAAGTGAGAAATATATTCTTACGTAAAAAGGTTCTGAGCTGGTCTCTGCTCTGGAGAGTGGGTGGCTTAACATTCACCATGGAGCTGTATTTTGTCCGATTCTCTCCTGGCTGACATCATTGGCTCTAAAGAATAATTATACAGATGACTCCATAATTTACAATACCACGTCTGACCCCACTGTCCAAACCTTTGTAGACAAATGTTTATTGAACATTACAAGTTAAAAGGCAGTGTTCTGTGTTACAAAATCAGAATTTCATCTACAGTATAATAAGCACATCAAACCTCATGCATTCTGAATAAAAACTGCTCTTTCCCACTCCCCATCTCAGGAAACATCAACTCCCACCACTGGCTCAAGTCCAAAATTCCAAGTCATTCCTGAGATCTCTTTTCTTTGTGCTGGCCCTCTACCAGAAATGAACCCTAGCATCTGGCCACTTTCTCATCTCTGTAGCTGCCTTCCGGTTCTAGCCACCTGGTGTCCCAGGTGAAGTGGCCAAGAAGATGCATCTGTGGCCACCATGGCCCTTCTGGACCCATTCCCAATCCATCAGCAAAAAGTCATTTTAAAATATAATCAAATCCTATCATTTCTGCTATTGAACTTCTAGAACCACATTCCACCCCGGCTCAGGAGGCACCAGGTGAGCTGGCTCACCCACCTACCTGTCTGACCTGGTGCTTTAACTTACCTGTGTTCCTCACTGGCTGCTCAGCAGCTCAGCAGACTCTCATTTTCAAAATGCAAAACATCATCCCTCTAGGCACCTACTGTTCCCAGATCTTTAAATGATTCATATCTTTGTGACAGTTTAACCCAAGAGGTCCCTGTACCCCCAAACACTATCCACCCAATCCTACATGTTGCATTTCGTTCAAAATATCTTGCTTTCCAAAACTAGCTTGCCCATTTATATGATCATTGCTAACTGTCTGCCCCACCCCCAACTGCAGCCCTTGAAAGCAGTAATTGTGTTGTCTTCTCTCCAAGAGTGTTTGGCTTGGACTAGGCACACAGTGGACATTAGTTAAAGGAATAATGAGATAATGAGTAAAGATGGAATGCCTGTGGTATTTTCTCTGTTTATATAATTCAAAACAATGGGACCAGCCAAATGGCTAAAGGTTTAATGTAACCTCTAAGAAATGAACTTTGTATGTTAGAAACTGTGCTCCAGTCTAGAGAAATAAAACAAAATTCAATTCAGTTTCTGATTCCCAAGAGTTTTTCATATCATGAGTGAATAGTCATGTACAATATTTATAGTAATGTAAGGATGGCTAACCGACCTGTGGAGGCACAAACTCACCCAAGAAGTCAGGAATTGCTACCAAATGGGAGTAATATTTGAGATGAATTCAGAAGGATGAGTAAAATCCCAAGAAGGTCTCGAGAAGAACGTTATTCCAGATTGGGGAAATAATGTGCACCATGGCTAGAAAAAAACTATATACAGCATTAAGACAATCCATGGTACAAGGTTGGTCTATGAGATCTCATGGAGAAAAAATGATTAAATCAGCAGAGAAACATGAACCAGAAAAGAACAAATCTACAAAGGAAAAGGCAATGGGCTGATTCTGGGAAGGAAAATGACATCATCAGCATCACCTTTCCTGCAAGATGTTGGAGACTGATAAAACCCAGAAAGACTGAGCTCATAGGGGAATACGGGCCACTGGGGCAAACCTGCCCAGACCCTCTCCTTACTGTACCCTGTGAGAAGGGAAGACTAGCTTTATTGATAAATTTAGGACAAACTGTAGAGGTGCCTCTCATCTCCACCCTCTTCTTGGTTGGAAGCTTCAGGCAGAGGCCTATTTCCTTCCGTAAAGAAATTCTTTGGACACAAGGGCCCCTGACTGTCAAACTGCTGACCAGGTAGACTAACTGTACTTCTTAGAAAGATTACCAGTTACCAAATGGCTGAAATCTGAAGGCATGCTTTCACCTCAGCTGCACAGAAATAAAGCAACATGCTTGGTATCTGTATTATTTATTTTCCTACTTGTTTAGAAATTGGATCTGGAAAGCAAGGCTTCCTACTAGTAGATTCCCTCAGAGAGTTTTCTCTGAAGGGAACTGAAAATGGAACTCTGATGGGATGTGTGGCTATGGGAAGCTACATGTTTAGTTTCCATTTTAAAAAAAGAAATAGAGCATGTCTGAATGATGAAGAAGAAATCCATAGGGAAGAGGGTACAGATGCAGGATACACCAATCCTTCTTACACTAATTTAGGCCTGAAACTGACAGAAGGAAAATGATCAATTTTGTTGTTATCTGGGGGAACTGTTTCTCTAAACTCAAGTTGCTTATTTGTTGTTTATTTAGAATGCATCTGGAATTTATGCAGAAATAGATGGAGCCAAAAACGAGCTGCAAGGAAAACTCTCCAACCTAAGTAACTTGAGTCATGATTTAGTCCAAGAAGCTGTGGACCATGCATCCAACCTCCAACAGGAAGCTGACGAGCTGAGCAGGTAACAGTCGAGCTTTAGAAGCCCAAATATTTATTTACAGGGGCTGAAGGAGATATTTGTATTCAGTTCCATACCAGAGTCCCTAGGATAAAGCAAGTAGGTTGGGGTGAGTGTGGTTTCTTATATTATTTTGTTTTGCTTTGTTACAAATTATTTTATAATCCAGACTGGCTTCCAGCTCTGTAGAGCTAAGGATGACCTTAAACTTCTGATCCTCCAGCCTGGGATTACAAGCATGCCCTGTTGTGCTGTTTTATGCCTTGCTGGGGATCAAATCCAGGGCTTTGTGTGTTCTAGGTGCTTTGGTTGCATTTGACTGTTTGGGTTGCTTGGACGATATCTTGGGGTCTCATTCTGTAGCCAAGGATGGCTTAAAACTCTCAAAAATCCTCCTGCCTTTGCCTGTTGAGTGCTGGAATTACAGGCACAATATTCTTTTTTTAATCTGCCCTCTTCACATTTTATTCCTGGAGCCATTTCTAAGGAGAGGTCCCAGGGAGGAAAGGTAGATGGCATTTGGAAGGGAATCACTTACCTTTATCGAACTTGACTCTTACCATGGCTGATCCTTTTCCCTATCAAAATTAAGACCCGTGTCATGATTACAAATAATAAAGACCAAACCATTTTATTGTCTTCATTTTTTCCTGCTGATTTGAAAATTTTCAAATGAAACTTCTGTGTATCCCTACTGTGCCCATCGGAAAGTCAGCCCAGCTACAGGGCAATCCACTAATGATGCATTTAAACAAAGAGAGAAGTAATGGAGGGAACACAGAGAAGGACGTTGCTCAGCCTGAGAGTAAACTGGGCCTGGGCCAGATGGAAGAGGCTAAGAAACTGTGTTGTCAGTTCTGGGATAGGCCGGGAGAGGACCTGCAGTGTTCAGCAGTCTGGGCACAGACAGTCATTGTCTGCGGGGTATTGATGACACAAGCCTTGAGCCTTTGGGACTGAGAGGAGATGAGTAGCCACTGAGAAACACAAAGGATTTAGGATGAGCTGTCAAGTGGGGGTGGAGCTTGTGTAATAGAGGCTAAAGAAGGCTTGGCTAGCCAGGTTTGGTGCTGGAGGCCTTTAATTCTAGTGCTCAGCAGGCAGAGGCAGGCTGAGTTCAAGGCCAGTCTCTCTATAGTAAGTTCCAGAACAGCCAAGACTATGTAAAGAGACCAGCCCCCTCCCCTAAAAAAAAAAAAAAAAAAAAAAAAAAAAAAAAAAAAAAAAAAAAAAAAAAAAAAAAAAAAAAAAAAAAAAAAAAAAAAAAAAAAAAAAAAAAAAAAAAAAAAAAAAAAAAAAAAAAAAAAAAAAAAAAAAAAAAAAAACAGGAAGGAGAGAGAGAGAGAATAAATGGACCAGGAAAACTAAACGTCATGCATACAGTTTCCAAGTCCAGTTTAGAAATGGCAAAACAATAAATCCTAAAGTTCAAGAAATGCTTAGGATGCCAGTCACTCCACAGTTGATTCTTGTTATTCTTAGTGTGAGTCCTTAGAAGATGTGTGGTTATTAGCCTTTGTAGAACATATAGTCCATGATAGGTTCTTGGTAAATGGTCCATGAACCTTACCCAAGCTAGGAAGGAATAAGGCAGAAAACATGTCGCTTCAGGGCAGAGTAGAGGCTAGACTGAGCTGGGGCTGATTGAAGAATCAGACCAACCTTAACAAAGCAGTGTGTGGCCTGGACAGCTGTGCAGCCTCTCTGGGGGCTGTGCCTCTGTTACAAAAAGAGAGCATCAGCTGGGTAAGGAGTCGGCAGGAGCACTGTGCTGCAGACCCTTGTCCAACCTGCACAATTTAAAGAAAGCCTTGCTGAAAGGGAACAGGGGACTCTTTGAAAATCACCATTTTCGGGGCTGGAGAGATGGCTCAGCAGTTAAGAGCACTGACTGCTCTTCCAGAGGACCTGAGTTCAGTTCCCAGGGCCCACATGGCAGCTCACAACTGTCTGTAGTTCCAGTTCCAGGAGACTCAACACCCTTCACAGATACACATGTAGGCAAACACCGAAGCAATTAAATAAAATTTAAAAAAAAAATTAAAAAAAAAAAAAGAAAATCACCATTTTCCTTTTCAGCAGCTACTGCCAACCAGCAGCTGCTGTGGAGCCAACATGGGGTGACAGGTTGGGGCAGCACAGGAAGCCAGATGCAGGCATACTGTACCCCAGGAAGAGAAATGATAAAAAGTGGCTTTGAAAAACCAGGGAGGAGGGCATCTGTGATCACAGAAGCATCCAAATAAAACCCTGACTGTGTCCCCATTCCCTATGAGAGTAAGAAGGGAAAGTGACCAATTCATTTATTAACAGAAATTTGCACAGTTCCGACATGAATGGGCTGGTGCAGAAGGCTTTGGATGCATCGAATGTCTATGAAAACATTGCCAATTATGTCAGTGAAGCCAATGAAACAGCAGAATTTGCTCTGAATATCACGGACCGAATTCATGATGTGAGTATTCCCTTATATCGCGATTTATGGTATGTTACCTCACCTGACTTTTCTTCTCTGTTCTTCTTTTTCTCTCTTTTTTAAGATTTCTATCATCTTTGTTTTTGTTATACAAAAACATCATTATGCCTGGCTCTTATTTGCTACTGGACTCCTCCCTCCCCCACTCACTAGTCTTCCTTCCTTCCCCTAAATAGTCTCCTTCTGCTTTCCTGCATGCATGCTTGTGTTTTAGAATATATATATATTTAGAATATATATATTTAGAATATATATACATATAATGTGATACATTATACATAGTACAATATATGTTATATGTGTGCTTCAGGTATGTATGTGTGTATCTTTGTTTTCTAACATCTAACTTTAACTTTTGGCCATTCAATTAAAAATTAAAAATGTGAGAAAAGTCAGCAGCAGAAGGAAAAGAGCGTGGCGCACCATAAAGATTTGGTATGAGTGCAGTTAGCAAGTGAGAGCACCTTTGCAGATACTGTTTTGTTTGCTGATTATTCAGTGTGTCTTTTCTTTTCTGCCAAAGTCTCCAAAGAAAACATTTTTAGCTGGCGTCATCTAATGGAGAAGATGTTTTAGGACACATTCCTCCTTTTTGTTTTCTTTCTCAATTCAAAATTATTGATCCATGGTTTCTTCGTGAGAGTGGTTCAAGTACTTAGCCTAAGCGCTTCCTTAATTTGTTGAGTTGTCCTAAGGTCGGGATGGAGACTTACCTTGGAGATGCCAAGACATTGTTTGCTCCTCTCTGTGTTCTTGATTCTGAGCTGTGAAAGTGAAGCTGTATGGATTTTGCTGGGCATTTAGCAGATAAATGTCATCATTTAAACCCCAAAACCATGAAAAGTTGGCATTTCTGCAGCTGTTCTAACCCTCACTAACCACTTGTTTTGTAGGCTGTGAGTGGAATCGACACGCAGATCATCTACCATAAGGATGAAAGTGATAACCTTCTCAATCAAGCCAGAGAGCTTCAAGCAAAGGCAGATTCTAGTAAACATCCCATTTTCTTCTCCTTATAATTCATAGCCATCTTTTATAAATGTACACAGATTTCTAAAACTGAGGCTTAAGGAGTAAATAACATTTCACTAAATAACATACCAGTACTTTTTAGAATCAAGTCATAAAACAGAAAACTGTATTTCAAAGAAAATTATGATTGGAAACACCTCTTCCATGTGGGAAAACTGTGTGGAAACATATATGTATATAGTATATGGTGGGAATTCATACTAGTGAAATGGGCTGGCTGGTCGAAATATTATAATACTGATATTCAAGGAGATAAAACTATAAAATATGCTAAACACTAAAACGATGTTACCCATCCAGAAGAACCTTCACATTTTTACAATGAAGGGAGGGCATCATCCCTGTGAGTGTTGATTGGGATGATGGAATACCACAAGCCATTGGGTTAATCTGTTCGGCTACAGCTTGTTTGTCACAGCGTATGGTCCAAGACAGCCCTACTAGACACACAGTACTTTAAACACCGTGAGTCACTCCCACAAACTGAATGGACCAAGAATGTCAGTAAATGGTCCTCATTTCTGAGATCATGGGCTCATTCCCAAGGATATGTGAGCATTGCCTAATGATTTGAAAAGCCATTGTCCAGCTGATTCCTAACTCTCACCAGAAAACAAGTCCAGTTTGAAACAGAAAACTTCTTGAAATTTTATCAAAGCAATTAATCTCAAATCAACCATCTTTCTGCCCTCTTCTTAAAAAAATTTATATAAAGAAATGAGCACACACTGATTTTTAGATTCTGAATGCTGAGTACCACAAAGCAACTGCTATTTTATGCTTTGTAGGCAAAGATAATAAGAACATTATTAATGTTTTCTGTTTTAATTAATTTACCACATAATTCATATTAATGTTTTAAAGAGCTAATTTTGAGTACACTTTCTGGAAATTAAAGAGAATATTAAGAATAGTAACAGTAAATAATTAGGATTTTTTGTTTGTTTTTTTGAGACATGGTTTCTCTGTTTAATAGCCTGGCTGTCCTGGAACTCACTCTGAGTTCAGGCTGTCCTTGAACTCACAGAGATCTGCCTGCCTCTGTCTCCTGATTAAAAGCATGCACCACCATCAAGTGAGAGTAAGGATGTTAACAGTAAACTGCTTCTGTTTCTTGTGTGGAAAAGGCCAGCATACAACAAGCCTTATGATTCAGGCTCTTAAACATTCTAGTCTGCTTGGCAATTCTCCACACGTTCTCAATGAATGCTAACATCATCGAGTCATTGAGCCTCCTGGAAACAGCATGTCCTCAGTGTCTCATATTTAATATCCAAAAAATATCTTGCATCAGCTTCTTTGACAGTTTGGCAGATATGATCACATATTTATTTCATGATATGTTTGGTTTTGGTTAAATTCCTTCCCTTGTACAAGGGACACCATAAAGGATTAGGACCATGTGACCCTAAACTTGATAGGATTCTCTCCTTTGTTCCAAAAGCACAATTGTAATATAAATTCAGCTTTTCATCTACTCAATTACACCCTAACTCCAGGTTAGTATTTCTTCATTTTCAAATAATTTTCTTTCTTTTTTGTTGTCTATAGCAAAGATCTAATGGTCTGTAATAAATTTTAGAAAATGCCATTGCCATAATCTTCTGAAAGGGTTCTTCCATCAGGAAACACTTTGAGCAAAACATTTTTTTTTTATAAATATCCAGCCCCAAATAGAATCTCCTTTTATTTTTTTTTAACCAAAGCCCAAATATAGAGTTAAAGAAAACAGCACTAATACAGTCACAGGCTCAAAACCAAAAGCTGAAAATGCTTTTATATCACCATTATCTGAAAACAGAAACTTCAGAAAATAGGAAGGGAGGTTCACTGTCACTAAAAAGGTATGTTAAGCCACTCTTGGAATGCTGGGAAATTCTCAGAAACCTAGATGAGATAAGTAGGTGTTTGTTCCTGGTTACATTGTACTTGGTGACAGTAAAGCAGTGATGCTCCACCTTGTATGTACCCTCTAGTCACTGCAGTAACAAAATACTCAAAGACAGAGCTAGAAGCCATGGTGCCCTGTGTGTGTAGGGGGCGCCCAGTGGAGAGGAAACAGAAGGGAAGAAGAAGCAGGGCAACCAGTTTACTGCTTGTCAAGTAGTATAAATGTCCTGGTGCTTCAGAAGTAAGCCAAACCCAAGCTCAAACCCCTAGTAAATGGGAGAGCTGCTCTTCCATTCAGATAGAGAGACACAACTTCATGACCTGCTAGGATTTGCTCAAGAATAACCCCAGTTTGGGAACCACACCCAGGCATGTTTACAAGGGAAAAAAATAAAACCTATCACAAATAAATTGCAGAGAGTAGATGATATATAGATCCTATAGAACTATGTGCCCATACAGTACATTGTCAGTTAGTTCGGAAATTAAGCTCTCACAAAGTCACCAGACTCCCAGTGAATTCTTTCCAAATTTTAGAGAAGAAACAGCAACACTTTTGTACAAACACTTCCAAATAATAGCAAAAGAAATATTCTCTGCTTGTTCTATAAAAGCCGGCAAACTGTAAATGTCAAAACCTCAGGACATAGGAAAGGGGGAAATGTGAGCCAAATTCCCTTATAGACATAAAGATCCTAATCAGCCAGATGTGGTGGCTTCTGCCTGTAATCCCAGCATTTCAGAGGCTGCTGAAGCAGAAGGCTGGCTACAAAGTCAAGACCAGCTTAGGCTAGGGAGTAAGATCCTAGCTCAAAAAATTAATAAAAAATATTAGCAAGTCAAATCTATCATATATAGATATGGTAGCATATGGTGAGCAACATAAATTTATTACAGGATTTCAAAGGTAGTTTAACATTGAAAATAGCTCACCATATTAACAGACTATAGAATAAAACTCATACAATCATCTCACTATACACAGGAAATTTTTTTTAATTTACTTTTAAATTTTTCATGTATAATTCTGTCATATTCTTCTCCCTCCCTCTACCTCCTCCCAGGTCATCCCTTCCTACCCACTTCACATCATTCATAAAACAGCACCCACCCATCCAATATTTTTAGACTCTTAGTAAACAAAGAACAGAAGAAAATTTCCATAATCTAATAAATAATAATAAAATTTTCAGCAAACATATTCATAATAAAATATTAAAAGGCTTTCCCAATAAGACAGCAAATATAGCCAGTATACCCCCATTGCCAATTCTAAATAAAATATCTAAGTAAAAGTTTAAAAAATAATAGGTACCATATTCACTGAGGGAAAAATTCAACTTTGTAAAATGGGACTGGAGAGATGGATGAGGAGATAGGAGAACATGCTGTTCTTGCAGAGGACCCAAACTTGGCTCCCAATATTTAACCTCTGGTGGCTCACCACCATTTATAGCTTAAGCTCTAGGCTAGTTAATACTGTCTTCTGTGGGCACATACACTCACAAACACATACCCCACACAGACACAAACATATGCACATTAATAAAAATAAAATCAACATTTAGAGCTAGATAATAATAGACAGAGACCTAATAGTGATCCTCTCTGGCTCCTCATAGACTCCAAAGGAATTGGCACGTGCTCACAATGTTTGGTGCGTGCTCACAATGTTCCCTCTTGATGACTCCCATATGATGTATTTTGTCTTCACTGTGTGAAAGTTCATCAAGCTGTGCATATATAATCTATTTCTTAGATTCATGACATATATTTATAAAAATTTTATTAAGGGGGAAAATGATCCTCTTATAACCACGCGTCATCACAGAGAGATAAACTTCTCTTTGACTTTATCACTTGTGCTGCTGGATTTTTATCAGGCACAACCTTGCTGTTTCTCCAAAACATGAGCATCATGGCATCCTAAGTCAGTCCCAAATAGTGTTAGGAGTTTTCTACTGTCTTGTACATCTGATTCGGAATGCCATTTTCCAGAACTGGCCATCTGTTTCTAGAGTGCTAGATTATAGCATATGCATCCATGATATAAGTCAGAATTTATGTTGTTGAGATGGAGACTTCTTCCAAGAATCATAGACCTCCTGGTACTTCCCTCTGCTTCTTCTTTATAGGCAATGATGAAGCGGTGGCTGATACCAGCAGGCGTGTGGGAGGAGCCCTTTGGAGGAAGGGGGCGCTCAAAGATAGATTGAGTGAGGCTGTTAAGCAACTACAGGCAGCAGAGAGAGGTAAGGATCCAGAATGTCAAGGTTTTCCGTGTTTGTCCACTGATGTAAAACAGCCTTGCAAGAAGGGATGTGGTGACTCCTTATTCATCAATTCCTTCATACTGTAGGGTTTTTGTTTTCTTATAACAACAACAAAATGTTCATTACTATCCAAAAATTAACCTTAAACATAAAGCTGTAACCATATCATTCAGAGAAGAACATTAAATCAACAGTATTTTCTTCCAGTCTTTACTCTGTGCCTGCATGCAAGTGTCCACTTGTGTTTAAATAGGATTGTGCTGTTTCTACTGCTCAGTGCCTCTCCAGTGAACATCCACCCTTTCTAACAGTGTGCCCTAATTTGGCTATTGTATTTCTCTGCTCCTCACTGTAAATAGCATCCTTCTGTTCTATGTCAAGTTATTCTTATCAAATAAGCAGGCCAGTGCACCAGAAAGAGAAACAGTTCTTTCTTCTCCTAATCTGGGACTATAGTGGCATCTTGAAAAGCTGTGATTGGAAGCAGACTGCCTTCCTAGGCCGAGCATAAGTTAAGATACTGTTGCTGGATATGGGTGTTTTGCTGAAATGAGCCGGCCTTGGAGCCCAGGAGCTCAGCCAGGAGAGTATGTTTACATTGAGAAGCCTTATCAGAGCATGGTTGATGCTTGCTGGATTCTGTGCTGTGGAGATGGGAGTCACTATTTACCTTCCAGCTGAAGATAATAACCCTGAGGTTTGTCATGGCTTGGGCACAGCCACTAGAGGAGAGAGCTAGGATTCCAACCAGTGTACATCAAGATCCAGAGCATGGGAGATTAAACAAAACGTTTCTCCACTTTAAAAACTTCAAGTTGCAATATCACCTAAGTGATTTCTAAGTATTTCTATTACAAAAGTAACACATTGCCTCATAGAAAAATGTGAAAACACTTATTAGAGGGGAATATCCTCTTGCCTTTACCTCCGGATGGCTGGGATTATAGACATGTCTCACTGTACCTGGCTCTTCTGTTGTAGCTGTAAGGTATGGTCTTGTTATGTAGCCATGGGTGGCCCAGAACGTCATATGTACCCTAGCTAGGCTGGCTTTGAACTTGTGATAGTCCTTGCTGCCAGCTGGTCCACAAGTTTCTGGGGATTCTTCTCTCTGCATGCCATCTTGCTGCAGCAAAACTGGGCTTACAGATGGGTACTGCTTCTGCGGGTTTAGGGGAATCCCAATCCAAATATGTAGTCATTTTTAATGAAAACTGGCTTTTAACATTAAAGCTTTTCTGAAACTTGTTTTTCTTCTGGGAAAAAAAAAGACAGCAACAACAATAACCCTTTACTTATTAATTTACTTCTAAACTAAATGTAGCATCGCTTTTATGCAGGAGTCTTCCACAAGAATTTCTTTTCCATAAAAGGAAGAGGTTTTTATGATGAAGTTCAGATGTAAACATCATAGAAGCTGAAACTTCATGTGTGTTTTCTGTCAATTTCTAACCAGCTGAATAGTCTAAGGAGACACTCAGTTTTTGTTTTGATTTGCTGTTGTTTATTTGGGGGGGGTTGTAATTAACCTCTTAATTTAAAAAACATTTTAAGTAAACATCTTAGTATTACAAAGACTGCAGAGTCTTGCCGACTCACATATAATGGTGTTTATCATATTCTAGTTCATTTAACTTCTGTCACAGATTTAAAAATCTTACCTCTTACAAGCTTTCACAACCCCAAATTGAAGTCTGTTTCTGTTTGAAATGACATTAGTGCTCTCCAGTGAAGGAAATGTCTCTGTGCTCTGTGTGCAGGGGATGCCCAGCAACGCCTGGGCCAGTCCAAGCTGGTCATCGAGGAAGCGAACAAGACCACAATGGCTGTCCAGCAGGTCACCATGCCAATGGCTAGCAACCTCAGCAACTGGTCACAGAACCTTCAGACTTTTGACTCTTCTGCATACAACACTGCAGTGGCCTCTGCTCGGGATGCAGGTACCTCTTACCAGCCTGAGCCACTAAACTCTACACAACTTTTGGTAACAGTGTGCTCCATTTACATTTTAGGTTAAAATAATGTAGAAATTAGTTTAGAAAAAGAGAAACATTTTACTCAATTTGTCTATGCATTTATCCGGAGTCTAGATTTATCTAGATTCTAGACAAGTATGGACCTACATGAAATATATGTAAATTCCACATAAACTTATAGATTTATACTCTAGTAGAAGTAACACAGTAGTTAAATTGATGAAGCCATTTATATTATGTGGCAGCAATTATAATGGTAGCAATTATCTTTATCAATATAAGACTGATTCTTTAGTATAAAAATTTAATCAAATACTAGAGTAAATAATTTCAGCAAAATACTGCCTTAGTTCTAGAGGAAAAAATAGTAAATGGTATTGATTTTACTAACTACCATTTAGATTCTATTTATTTGAATGCATCAGATTATTGCCAACAAATACCAAACTATGTATGTTGGCCAATTCACATGTATAATTTTATAGCAATAAAATGATATATATTAATGTCTACTTAATGTACTTTTGTATATATACTTAAAATTACATAATAACAGAGAATACCTTTTTCCATTGTCACATTTTTATTCAGATTCTTATAAATCTCTCAGATATCAGTGCCCACCAGTGTTTTGAAAAATCATGACTGGTAGTCATTCTTCACATACCAGTCTCCAGAACAGCTTTACAGACTACATCTGAATTACAAATAGTCATGAATCCATACCTGATCCATTGCTCGCTAGCAATTCTACCACAATTTACAAAGGCCCATTACCATAACAGAAATATAATTCTTTTATATTATTTTCCTGTGTGTATTCATAAACTCAGCCACATAACCATTTACCCAGTCACTTTTTAATTTGTAACCTTTAAATGATTTGTCTAGTTCAATAGCAGAGCACTTTACGAGAATTTATAAAGCCCTAGTTGGATCTCCAGCATGGGGTGGGGGAGTATTGATGTGTTATTCAGTATTTTCATTTATCAAAACATTAGCTTGGGGAATTTTCCTGTATCTGTATTAAGTTTATTTTCATCTTTCATTTGTCCTATCAAGTTATCATAATAAGTATCCAAACATAGCACCAACTGAAATGTCTCAAGCTACTATGTTTTCTGCCAAGTAGATTAAACAAGATGCCATAATGTGAGACTTTAGAAAGAGTCTATGTAAGATGGTCTGTCTTATATGCCTTTCCATAAGTGAAATTTTAATGTAATGGTTTAATTTTTATAATTATTTTCCCACTTTACAGATCACTCTAGCATAAAGGGGCCACTGGAATCTGTGCTTTACCAAGCTAGATGAAGGGGAGTGTACACCCCACCCTAGCCACGCCTTCTTTTGATGCCTCCTTAATTGTTCCCTAACACCCTGGGGTTGTTTTCTCGGAAGGAGGTCTAGAACAAAGAGAGGGAGGGGGGAGGGGAGGTAGGATCGAGAAAAAGGAAAAAAGAAGGGAGGGAGGGAGGGAGATCGAGAGAGAAGGAAAAGTCAAGGAACGGTAGAGAAGGCCCTCCAGTGAGGCTGCAAAGCTACCCTCTCTCACTGTGGTCAAGTTCGCTTGGCTGCAAGCTACTACTTTCCACCATCTACCTCCCCTACCCCCCACCCCCAGAGCAGCAGCAGCAGTGTAGTATTACAGACATCCTGGAAAATACCCTTTTTGTCTTTCATCAGTGAAAGCTCTTACACCTATTGTATTAGTCTGCGTAATAGATGTGTGGCACCTATGCTGTATGATTAAGGGAACATCTGTATGTTGGTCATGGAGCCTGCCCTTTAGAATGTTCATTGTAAGTCAGCATGCACCACATTCCATTTATAAATCAATATGTGCTCTAAATGTCACAAAAAGAGAGTGGATTATGCTTTGAGCTCTACTATTAATTTTGTAAGGTTGAAAATTAGGTCCAATAGATCTACCAGAGGTAATATGTTCTGTGTCTCTCGCTTGATTCTTAAAATGTAATTAATTCAAGTGATTCATTTTCCTTATTGCAGTAAAAAATCTCACAGAGGTTGTTCCACGGCTCCTGGATCAACTTCGTACTGTTGAGCAGAAGCGGCCTGCAAGCAATGTTTCTGCCAGCATCAGAAGGATCCGAGAACTCATCGCTCAGACCAGGAGTGTCGCCAGCAAGGTACTTGATGTGATGAGTGGTATCATCAGTTACCGGGGAATGATGGGGCCAGGACATTGAGCTCCAATGCTTCAGCAGCTCCTGAGACCTGGCACTCTCCTACTGCATTATTTACTGGAGTTACGTGAGTGGCTTTGGAAAGTAAACCTGTGTGGTATGACGGCACATGACTATAGTTCAAGCACTTGGAAGCAGAGGAAAGAGGATCACAGCTAGTTCCAGGCCAGTTCCGCCTACAAAACAAATTCCCTGCCTCTGGGGCTACAGAGCAAGTTCATATCTCAGGAAACATACAAACAAATCTTTTTTTAAAAAGTAAACCAATTCTTAGTCCCAACCTCAGAGCAAGGAAGAATCAATACTTGTTATCCTTCAGTTATTCCTAATTTTCCTAATGTGGAGCCAGAATTAACTGCAAACCTCATGAGTGAAAGAAATCAAGCTAAGTTTCAATAAAGATCCAGTTCAATGTTATCATTACACGTTTTTAACAGCTCTGTTAGTGCAATTACCATATGGAATAGTCTTGGCCCTGTGTTCTACCTCTGCCAAACTTCTCTGGTACAACAATAACATGTTGTGTGAAGGTTGTGTTGATCGATCTGTGGGCTCAACTGAGGAATCAGGAGTGGAAGGCACGTGTCTGAGGCTCTATTACAGAGACAATGGAGCCACAAGACACCTAGACGCCCCCACAATTAACATTCTCACATGCAGAAGAACTTGTCTGGGCCTCTCTTTAATTTGTTTTCATTGATTTATAGATTAGCCTGATTTTTAAACCAAATTATGATTTTATTTTCTCAATTAAGAATTGCACCAAACAGACCATTCACCCAAGGACTAGTAGAAGAAAGAATAAGAAATCAACCATTTTATAGTGCTGTGGATTATTCTTGGTAAATGCATGCAACTTGCAAGAAACTTATAAGAAAGGGTCCTGCCTTACAAATTATCTACCTTATTTGGATACCTCCATGAATATCTTATGATACATTATCTTAAGCATATATCAAGAAATGGCATTTTAAGCTGGGTGTGGTGGCATATGCCTGTAATCCTAGAAGTTAGGAGGCTAAAACAGAGGATTGTGGGCTTTAAGCCATCCTGAATTAATAAGAAATTTTCAGGACAATACAGTGAGACCGTCTCAAAAACTAGAAGGGATTCTTATATAAACAATTTTTGTTGGTGGGTTTTTTGATGATGTTATTCAATATTGCCTATATGGAATATAACATTAGTGTCCTGATCACCAAAAAATTTGGTCATTTTCTAAAGAAAGACTGTCTTCCTGCTTGACCCTCAGCTCCAAAGTGAGATGCTCTTCGTACACACATGCAGCCTTCTTAGACTCTCACAAAGGCTTCAGGGCCATACACTGCTTGATTGTTTTTTAGATGTATTGATCTCTACTCAGCTGACAACAGGAGACGGCTATGCTCCAAGCACTGGGGAATAGAATCTCAAACTAGCTGACTATTAACATCAGCCGAATCAATATTAATTGATATAAATACATATATTTATTCAGAGAGGTTTGTACAGACAGTGTGGATATGCACATTGTTAATGTCCCAAAAATCTCTCTCAAATCAAATCAGTTCCTAATGTCATCTTGGGCCTTTAAGAAACACACTAAAACTCTGCTTTGCCTTTCTGAGAAAGATTACAGGAAATGGCTTAAGGAAGTTCTTATTATAACTATTACAGGTAGAGAGCCAGAGGCTGGAAGGCACTTCATAGTTGCACCTTATTTCTCACAGCCTGTTTATTATGTCCTTTTACAGGGAATGCTGAGAGGCTAACTTAGGGTTGCCTAGTTAGGTGAAATGGCAAGTGTGAAAGTCAGAGGCCGTGCCTAGACCCTGACTGTGCGGGTGTGGTCAGGATGCTGTGCACAACTTTATCTGTACTGCATTAAGGTTTTTGTTTGTTTGTTTGTTTGTTTAAAATATTTATTTTTATTTTATCTGAATTGGCATTTTTGCCTACATGTATAACTGCATGTGTAAGGGTGCCAGATCTTGGAATTACAGATAGTTGTTAGCTGCCATGTGGATGCTGGGAATCGAACTCGGGTCCTCCGGAAGAACAATCAGTGCTCTTAACCACTGAACCATCTCTCCAGCCCCTATACTGTGTTTAGTATGACCTTGGAGAAAGAGTTTCAGCAGCTTTAGTACCCTAGATGAGTTAGACTTCTCCCAAACAATTCTTCTTTGCACTGTAGCATCACTGTGAGTTGTAAGACTAGTCCAGTATCTCTTCATCTTCAGTTCACCAACCTGAGCGTACACTGTGGGAGTCATATCCATCCTCATCCTTGGATCTACTTGGTCATTGCTTCCACATGTGCTCTCTTCAGCCTGTGTTAGTCTAAAACTATTGCATTGTAATCTGCCCTAGATTCCTCCTCTGACTGAGAATATGCAAGTAGAGGTCCCTCCAGAAACTGTGGGAGAGCATTCGACCCTTTTTTTTTTTCAGAGCACCTTTAATGGAACAATTTTATAATTCCAGATTCAAGTCTCCATGATGTTTGATGGCCAGTCGGCTGTTGAAGTGCACCCCAAAGTCAGCGTGGATGACCTGAAAGCCTTCACGTCCATCAGCTTGTACATGAAGCCTCCTGCAAAGCAGCCAGAGCAGGCTGGGAGCTGGGTAGCAGATCAGTTTGTCCTCTACCTCGGAAGCAAAAACGTAAGAGCACAGCGGAAGATTTAAAGGAGATTATGTGTTGCCCCTCTGCCTTAAGCAAAGCTGTTGAAAAAAGCAAATGAGTCTCCATGATAGGAAGGGCCAGAAATCATTTTCACGTCAAGTTACAAGTTGTGATTGAAGGCCAAGAGATTGGGGCGGAGGGAGATATATTGGGGATTGCTTCCTGGCAGCATCCCAACACTAACTTGAGTGAATCTGAACAAAGCACTTGAAAGGCCTTGAAATAACTACAGCCTTGCTTGTCATTGCTGAATCCTGTTTAAACATGCATAAGAACTGGTTTTGTCAAGGTACACGATGCCTATACTCTGGCAGCCATCACATTCCCATGAGCCTCCAGTATTCTCCCCTCTCCTCAGCCTCCACCAACATAGCAAGCACTTGGAGATAGCACAGAGATAGCACATCCTAATGCAGACCCAGGGAGGGCAGAAACCAAGAACGGATGCTAGTCTAGCAGCAACCTGGAGTGGTCCTTAGGGTCAGAAGCTGCTTGTATACTGCAGTTCTTCAGACCTGTAATTGCACTTGCAGAAAAGAAACAGATGGTACCATTTGCGTGGATTATACTTATAGATCTTCTTATTTAAGTGACTTCTTGATATTTCAGGCCAAAAAAGAGTACATGGGTCTTGCAATCAAAAATGATAACCTGGTATATGTTTATAACTTGGGGGACAAAGATGTGGAAATTCCCCTGGATTCCAAGCCTGTCAGCTCCTGGCCTGCTTACTTTAGTATTGTCAAGATTGAGAGGTAAGGTGAATCCATGGCAAGTGGCTTGTGTGCACATTTTTTACAAAATCTATTACACACACAGTCTTCTTATTACAAAATCTATTACACACACAGTCTTCTTATTACAAAATCTATTACACACACAGTCTTCTTATTACAAAATCTATTACACACACACAGTCTTCTTATTACAAAATCTATTACACACACACAGTCTTCTTATTACAAAATCTATTACACACACACAGTCTTCTTATTACAAAATCTATTACACACACACAGTCTTCTTATTACAAAATCTATTACACACACACAGTCTTCTCGTAGATGTCATATGCATTTTTTTCTTTTCATCTACTCCTTTTCTTCACCTCCTCCACTATCCTATATTCCTTCCCATACACCTGAGATGTAAATATTAGCAAAAATGATGGTCATTTCTAAATAGCAACCTGATTAACAGATGGTTTTACCTTGCTGTACGTTAAATTTTAAAATTGAGATGTCTAGTTTTCTACTTTCCTTCAGTAGTGGATATTCTGTATGTGCACAACTATATGATACAATCAGATCTTTTTTATCAAGTAACATTAACGCTTTGACAAATAATGAAAGTGTTTTCTACACATGGCCAAGTTGAAATGAGTGCCAACACCTTCTCTCACCAGGGTAGGGAAACATGGAAAGGTGTTCTTGACAGTGCCCAGTCTCAGCAGCACGGCAGAGGAAAAGTTTATTAAGAAGGGGGAGTTTGCAGGAGATGACTCCTTGCTGGATCTGGCCCCTGAGGACACCGTGTTTTATGTCGGCGGCGTACCTGCAGACTTCAAGGTAGGCTATGCAGCTGGCTTAGTGCAGATCTGCTGAGGCTCCTTTACAGACATTAAACCCTACAGGCCAGAGGTAGGAGACTCAGATACCACTTCAAGAACTTGGTTCAGTGGGTGGTAGAATTCTGAACCAGAATCTCTAAGTCTGGTGTCTCAATCTGCTCTCCGCTAGCCATATTTTCAATGTCATTTTGTGATTAAATGTCATTACAGAAACCTGTAATTTTGTAATGTCATTTTGTAATGTCATAATGTAAAGGTAATAAATATTACTCCCAGGTAAGGATTAGCATCATATGCTGCTAGGAAGTTTGTGCCTTAGAATGCCACTGGCTTGGATCTAGATTTCAGCACTACACGTGGCAGTTCTGAACACTGTTATCTGAAATATACAAGCACAATAAAAAACATATGAAATGAAAAAAGTAAGATGTAAGGGAGAATATGAGGCCTGATGAAGACTGGATACAGGAAAGTTCCAAGACGATGCAAAGTCGATACCAGGCCTTCCTTGAGGACTGCTGCTTACTGTTGTGGGCACATTGTTGACTCTGTCTTTGTATGAGACTAGGAATACTCAATCCACAGAGCTGGTGTGACAATTGGTTTTCATTGTGAATTTGTTGTTAAAGGTATGTAGTACTCATAGTCCATCCCCAATAACACCAGTTCTCCACTAAGATATGTGGAACTGACACATTACTCTTTATTTAAGTGATCTGGCATCCTGATGCAGACTCTGGGGCAGAGAGATGTTCATGTCAATGGGTGGCCCCCTCTGATTCCCTGTTCCACAGGGAAACATGACCACAGGGTAATTAATTTCATTTCTCTATCACACAGCTCCCTGCCAGCTTAAACCTGCCCAGCTACTCAGGCTGCCTGGAGCTGGCCACTCTGAACAATGATGTGATCAGTCTGTACAACTTCAAGCACATCTACAATATGGATCCATCCAAGTCAGTGCCTTGTGCCAGGTAAGAGACCATTAGGAGTTCAAAGGCCTTTGATAGTCAGGCTCAGGTGGTGGACAGGACAAGCATGAGTCATTGTACAGTTTTTAAACTTTTCTTTGGTAAATGTATGCGTGAAGCTGTGTAAGTTCCAGGCCTGCGTAACGTGCTTCTTCTTTCCTCGGCCACAGGTGAGCATGAGCAGCACTGAAATTCTTCCTCTTTTTAAATTAAATTTGGATTCTAAGGTCAGAGGTTTCCTTGAATATTTCAACCATCCTAGTGTGTACGGTAGAGAAGAAACTCATTTATTTATAAGTACTTTATCTCTCTCCTGTGGACAACAGGACAATAGAAGACAGCCTAAAAATGGTTCAAGGGTCTCACTGGAGAAGTGTAACCAACCCTGTAATATTCATGTGACCTGTGTTCCATTTCAGGGATAAACTGGCTTTCACTCAGAGTCGCGCTGCCAGCTACTTCTTCGATGGCTCCAGTTACGCCGTAGTGAGGGACATCACCAGGAGGGGGAAATTCGGCCAGGTGACTCGCTTTGACATAGAAGTTCGAACCCCAGCTGACAATGGCCTTGTGCTCCTGATGGTCAATGGGGTGAGTAAAAAATGGGAGTCCTATGTATGTATCCTCCTGTGTCCTTTTCTCTCTGCTATTCATTTTTCCAGGACCTGTCTCACCCCACCCCAGGTTGGGTGTGCTGTGCAATCAAAATGAATATCTAGTTTATAAAGAAAAATTGGATTTATTTTTCTCTGGGGAAGTTATGACAACATTAAATAAAAGCAGTCCTGAGAGGCACTTCTCCACACTTCAATTTCAATATATACTAAATATACCCTTTCATAATAAAAAATTTTGAAAAAAACTCAGCACCAAGAACTAGTATATATCAAAATATTTCTCCTTATAAGTGATATATATGTGGCAAATAGTCATGAAACACTCAAAAGTTGTAATAAAAAACAATGGAAAATAGTAAATAAAATTTTAAATATAAATATTTTAAATAAAATAGAATTTATTCTCTTTACTGATAACAGAAACCTAAACTCTCTAAAAAATCTTATTAATAATAATAATGTTAGTGAGAATGGTATAATCAAATGTACTGTCTCTAAATTACCTTTTCTATTTTTTGTGATTTAGTGATTCAAAATTGACATCCTAGATCCAACTTTTTTCATTACTATTTTATTGGCTGTCAAAACTAAATAGAATTCCCCCCCAAAATAAAGTGTGTGTATGTGTGTGTGTATGTGTGTAAAATACATATATTATTAGCTGTGCCTACTTAATTATATACTTTCTAAAAATTTCATGTTCTACCTGGCCCCGTCATCTTTCCTTGCTATGTGGCTGGATTATTTTCTCTCCGCACATCAGCTCTTCTGAGCAAATAAGATGCTATATTATCTTGTCAACTTTAATAAAATTGCTCCAAGCCACTATACATCTTCTCTGAAAGATTCTTAAACAGACTAGAAATCTTTTCTCATAAAAAAAACTTTGAAAGTACAGATATGACTTAATACTATGACCAGAAACTGAAGCTTTCCACAAAATGATAAGTCCTTCAATTGTGTTGTGATTTCCTGTGGAGATATAAAACTGTTGCTGCTAAAAACCATATATAGTCAAAGATGGAAAAATAGTACATCGATAAGAGATGTAAGAGAGTTTACAAAACAAACAAACAAGAACACTAATTGGACCAACCAGTGGGATTTACCGTGGGATTCCCATTCATCTGCCTTTCTTGGTACCACCCTCCCCTCCCATCTCCACCACCCTCCCCTCCCATCTCCACCACCCTCCCCTCCCATCTCCACCACCCTCCCCTCCCATCTCCACCACCCTCCCCTCCCATCTCCACCACCCTCCCCTCCCATCTCCCTCCTCTAGAACCTGAGAGGCGTTCCAATATGGAAGATCTTGATAGATGGCACATTTATGTTGTTTTCATCACCAAAGTCATTTAACAATAGAACCATACCTCCAAAATGTTTTCAAACTGTCATTTATCTACAGCATACTTTCTGAGGAAGAGAAAGAGGAGAGAGGGGGAGGAGGGAGAGGGAGGAAGGAAAGAGAAAGCAATGTACTTTCTCATCCATGAGCATAATAATCTCTATCGTGAAGTGACACATCAACTGTGTTTCTTAAAATAGCTGGATTTCGTGCTACTGAAAGACATTTCATCACATGTAAAGTTCAACAACTTAAAACAACACATTCCATATCAAAGAAAATGTTTTTTTTTAAGTCAACAGTATTGTCAAAACTTCACAGGAAGTAACAAGCAGACACCTACCTATCCCAAAATATTTGCACATCACTCTGCATCTCAATACAAAATGATTGTCAAAACTCTATTTTTTAAATCATATCACCAAGAAGCCTCCACGAATAGCCCCAAAGAGGACACTGTAAGCCCTTCAATTGAGGAAGCCTCACCAACTATGTGAAATCTATGAAAGTCTGGTACACCCAAGAAATGAAAACCTAGAGTTAATAATCTATATCGATTATTGTATAAAGAAATCTATATATTATTCTCTATATTTCAGTTGGGTTTGGGGGTTTTGTTTTGGGTTTTTTTTTTCTAGTGGGATTGGTTTGGTTTGGTTTGGTTTGGTTTGGTTTGGTTTTAGTTTTGGTTTTGGTTTTTCAAGACAAGGTTTCTCTGTGTCGTCCTGGAACTCACTTTGTAGAACAGGCTGATCTCAAAATTAAAAATCTGCTTGTCTTTGCCTCCCAAGTTCTGGGAATAAATGTATGAACCACCACTGCCCTACTATTTCAGATTTTTTAATGAACATAAATAAAAGTTAAAACTTCTTTCCCCAACCCCAGGGATTGTTTCCCATGTCAAGAAATATACAAACTCCATTCAAGAGATCACTTTGTATAGAATGAAGACTTTAACTATGATGCTTCCTTTATTTTTCAAATTCATTCAATTCTTGGATCTATTAACCATCTTCTGAAATGAGAAAATCCAGCTAGGAAGTTATTTGACAGTTGGTGGATTATTTCTGTTCTGACCCAAGTACTTAATTCTAATTCCATCTTCATGTATGCAAATCTGGTGGCTCAAAATAATACAGAAATGGTCTTCTTTTCTATATCCATATTTATTGGCACTTTGGAGGAACTCTCTAGCCTACCTTGTGATGATTTTTCAGTATTACCAATTTTCATCCTTAAATCAATACAACTGCATCTTTGAGGCTACTATATTTTCAGAAGTTGCTTAACAACAAGCTGAAAAATACATGGTACTTTGTCTTGGCAAATGTAGGTCAATAATGTGACTTTTTTCATGCAGTGGTTTATAAGGTAACATAAAAACAACAGAAAATAAGTATTTTAGGTTTCATAAAAATATTAGTGCTTTTGGTAATATGTAAGAAATAAGTGCTAATGGGGACACAATTGTCATTTTACTTATAAGAATTCTATGAGCTTAATCTTCAAGGAATTCTATTAATAAAGAATTATGTCATTTCTCAAGTTCAGCTGAATTTGACTCTATTTTTGGAACAGTGGATACTCCTATCTTATAAGGTTTTTTTTTTTTTTTCTGTCTACAGAGCATGTTTTTCAGCCTAGAAATGCGCAGCGGCTACCTACATGTGTTCTATGACTTTGGATTCAGCAATGGCCCTGTGCATCTTGAAGACACACTGAAGAAGGCCCAGATTAATGATGCAAAATACCATGAGGTACAGTCATTGTACTTTGGGTTTTGACACTTATATCTATACATCTGACCAGGAGGCCAAATGCAGCAGGTAGGATAGTAAATTAATACATTCACATCTGAAGAGCAATTGATGGGCCCTCATCTACTCCACCCCAAGAAAACACATGTTGAAATTTCTAACAAAATCACTGAAAGTTCCCTTTTTTCTTTTTTTTTTTTAAAAAAAAACAGCTAAAATGTTTTATTATTCATAAAATAAGCAAGCAATGTGAAGATGAAATAGAGGATTCCATATATATGTGATGTAAGGATTAAACACAAATGTCAAATTCTTAACCAAATTAAACAAAAAAAGGAAGACCTACTTCAATAAAACTAGAAATTGGAAGTTCCCTTTTCATTAAAAGGGGTTCGTTGACCAAAAGTCTATTATTAATCTTAAATGTCTTGATTATGATAGCAGATCGACAAAATACTGTGTGTGTTGAATGTGTTAGAATGTAGATACAAAGCCCTTATTATTTATACTTTGAGCCTCATTAATATAAGAAAGATATATTCTATATAGTATAAATATAGAATTTTCTCTTGAATTTGTTCTTTAGAATGTAGAAATACTAGTGATTTTTCTCATGAAGAAGATCCCCAAAGTATGTTCATTAGTTTTAAAAACATATTTATAGTCTGTTGAAAATACCCTTCATCTACATCTTTAACAACTTTATATAATTTAATAAGTCATATAAAAGATGTAATATCTTTTAAGTTGCAGTTGCTAGCTGGCTGTTCATCCCTTTACAGTTCAACGTCCAGAAGTTAAGGATAGCTTTCAATAAGAGAGAAACTAAATTGTTTGTCTAACTAGCATCTTTGTAAATTCACTAGAACTGATCACTGTCTAAATAATTTCATATTTATTTATGCAAATCTAGTAATTCAAAATAATATAGAAATAGTACCAAAACTGACATCTTGGTAGCATCCACTCTACAATCCAGAAAGCACCTGCTAAAGCATAGAGTGGCGCTGCCCAGGGGCTAGAAGAAATGGCAAATCAGGAGTTGCCCAATGCGTAGACAGTTTTAGTTATGGTATATTAATAAATTTTATATATATGCTAAATAACATGATGCTATTACAAAGAGCAATAATTGGAATTTGTTGCTGGACATGTAGTCCTGTGTTAGAGCATGTCCTACATGAGTGACAGGCTTTAAACACTTGCGCAGGGTTAATCATACACATCTGTGCCCTAAAATGAGAACTGGGTTCCATTCCTAGCACCACAAAAGAAAATACTTTTGGTTAAGAGGACAGATCTCATAAGTGTTGGAGGGGTGGGAAGGAGAAGGCAGAGGTACAGAGAGAGAGAGAAGGAGAGAGAGAGAAAACAAGCCAACCCACAAAGGCATGCATTGAGGCAATGGAACTTTAGGAAATATTATTGTTAACTTGATTGGGCTGGTGATATAATGGGTGTTTTCATATGTTCAAACTTAACCAATTGTATACTTATTTAAATATGTGCAGTTTTTTAATCAATGACACCTTAACCAAGCTTTTTTTAATTTTATTTTTAAAGAAGATAGATGTTTTTAAATTTTTTGTAGATCCCTTCAGGAGAGGCAGGGGAAAACATAAAAAGAACAGGAGTCCTAGAAATATTTAGCCTAAGCTAGTTTGTTTGTTTGTTTGTTTCCCCAAAAAGGGATCTTCCCCCAGGAAATATAAACTGCTAGTTTACATTAAATAAAAAACATAGCTTTCATATTTGTGAATAAAAGGAAAAAGCTCTATTCCCCCCTTGTGAACAAATAAGAACATGGGTGGTTAAAACCAGAATAGTTCAAATATACTAAAATTTTCTTGAAAAAAAAAAACTAATTGCTAAACAGGTTTACAAAACTTTATTTCTTCCAGATCTCAATCATTTACCACAATGACAAGAAAATGATTTTGGTGGTTGACAGACGACACGTCAAGAGCATGGATAATGAAAAGAAGAAGATACCTTTCACGGACATCTACATTGGAGGTGCTCCCCAAGAGGTTTTACACTCCAGGTAAAGCTCTTCTGGTCCATAGCTTTTCACTGCTGATGATACACTAATGAGCACATCCAGCACTCCGGAGAGGTCTGATGACAGGCTTAAGCACCCTTGCTTACTACCATTACACACCTGCACAAGAATAGACAAACATATCCTCGGACCTGCAGGCCCCCTACAGCCAGCCCTTTGACTGCCTAAACTCAGCATCTTATATGTGTGATTTACATATTTCATTAATAGAGCATTACTTTCAGAACATAGTCACACTGCTGGAAACCATGATATAGATACACAAAGTACCTGTTAAAGGTTTTTTTAATTTTTTAAAAAAAGTGCCATGACTTAACATTATGAAACAAAGAACCTCCAAAGATATTATTGAATCCATTTTGTGTTGGCCATCTACTCCTAGGCATGGGCATTCCCTTAATAGTGGTTTGTTTCTTCAGTGGGACTCTTTTGGAAAAAAACTAAATTTACAAGTAGCTATCAACTGGAGATAGCTTCAGGGTTAGGGATGGGGGCCTATGGCCACGGCTCCTTTCAGCTCTAGGAACACATCTGGTGCAGACCTATACAGGCCCTGGGACCCAGCAGTCTGACATTTTCTAAGACCCACCCCTAGCTTTCCTTGATTAGAATATGCTACAAAGAAGGCCAAACCCATCTCCCAAACCCAGAGTTCAAATTATAACTTGTTATTTACTATGTAAGAGAATAATTTGCTTTCTGATTTCTATAAAAAATTCCAACCCACCAATTCAGTCTCAAGACTCTAATAAAAAAAAAATACTAGCATTTCCATCTATACCACTTGACTGTTATAAAGATAGCAATTGATAATGGAAGTTAAAACTTTTTGAAAACTATAAAGCAAGTTGTCTTGACTTGGAGCCAAGTCTACTACACACAAAGGTTTGACACAACTGTACGCTTATCGGAAACAAAAAACATGAAACTATGAATGGCCTTAAAGTAACTATGATTATAAATAAGCAGAATAGGGATATACAAGGATATAAAATGTGATTTCTTTATTCATAATAATAAAATTAAATAAATAAATAAATAAATAAATAAATAAATAAATAAATAAATAAATAAGCAGAGCTCTTTCCTTTTCTAGGACCCTAAGAGCACATCTTCCCCTAGATATCAACTTCAGGGGATGCATGAAGGGTTTCCAGTTCCAAAAGAAGGATTTCAATTTACTAGAGCAGACAGAAACCTTAGGAGTTGGTTATGGATGCCCAGAAGACTCTCTGGTAAGTACCATTCAATCAAGAGCTTTTCCACGGGTAAACATAGCACTTTCTACAGTTAGATCAACCCTTTTCTCTGCTTCTCTGGGTTCCTTTCTGCTGCCAGGAAAAAGAAAACTCATTAAACTAGAAAGGCTTGTGGGAGTCTCCTCTGATCTCTGCAGCTGCTCCAGTTCCAGTAGATGGGGTATCCAAAGCCCAGAGAGGCTGCTCAAATGCTATTGGTCACTCGGGTGTAAGAATTGGAAACGCTGAAACCCAGCTGCTATAGGAACAGGGAAGGAAAGCCAGCATGCCTGAGTTCCCGCAAAACCAAGACTGCTTACATAGCAGACAAGGCTCTCTGTATATGAAACTGACATAAATGTTTCAAAATTACCGAAAACACTGTATTTACCTTTTCTCATACAGATATCTCGTAGAGCGTATTTCAATGGGCAAAGTTTTATTGCTTCTACTCAGAAAATATCTTTCTTTGATGGCTTTGAAGGAGGCTTCAATTTCCGAACGTTACAGCCAAATGGGTTACTGTTCTACTATGCTTCAGGGGTAAGTATTTGTTTACTTCTGAGGACACTTTGTGTAGCTGTTTTGTCTATCAGAAACAAGTTTTATGCATGTTAACAGTGAATTTCAGATTTCACAAATACACAACTACACAGAGACTATCAGATGCTAAATATGCAATACACATATTTTACATATAATATGTTATTAATTCTTTAAGAATGTTATACAACATATTTGATCAGTCTCTCTCACACACACACACAAACACACACACACACACACACACACACACACACACACACACACACACACACACACACACACACACACACACACACACACACACACACACGTTCCTTCTAACTCCTCCTGCTTCATCCCAAACTGCTCCTGGGCAGGAGGCCATCCACTGGAACACTGTTGACCTAGTGTACCTGTGGATGGCCTCCTACCATCCCTTAAAGAAAACTGACTCCTTCCTGGAGAAGCCATCAACAGACCACACCTCCTCAGCTGGGGTGGGGTTCAGGAACCCCTTCCTCTCAAGCTAGAATGCTGACTAGCTTGATCTTTTGCAGATCCTGTTTAGGCAGTCACAGGCGCTGTGAGCTTGTGAGTGTGGGCGTGGCCGCACACCGTGTTGTGGCCACACTCCTGCCTGCAGTGGGGTTCTGGGGGCGGCTACAAAGTCACCCTTTAAAAAGCCCCAACCACGTGGCAAACACTCTCTTTCTCTTTCTCTGCTCCCTCCCCCCCTCTTCCCCCCCCCCTCTCTCTCCCACTCCCCCACCCATTCCTTCAATAAACTTAAACTTAACATGGCTCCTTGGCAGCATGCTAGCATGCTTCTGCACGCAAAATACTAACAGTGTTTCCTTCTATGGAGCAGGCCTGAAATTCCACCAGAACACGATGGTTACCATTCTATACCATTCAGGCCACTACTGTAACCACAGATATATCTTAGCATGAAATTCAGTCCGCCTCTCAGGAGTTGATGGATAGAACTCAAAGAATCTGTAGACTCAATTGTGGAAAGTTATATCCTTATTTTCTCCAATTTAAAAAACATTTTCTCCTATTTTTTAATATGACAACAAAGCACAATAGTGTTAGTAGAAACTCTAACCTTGTCACTGAATAAAATTACACGTATTTTTCACTTGACATTACAGTTGGCACAGACATTCGAAAATATTATTTTTTTTCATTTTTACTACTTTCAAAATATAGAAGCTGTCAGATCTATTGCATCTATTTTAGTGTCTCTATAAGGAAGAATATTACTATATACCATAAATTCTTCATTTTACAATTTTGAGAGCAATATTTCAATATACTAGATCTCTTTCCTACTCATATGTATTTGTCTTAAACATTTTAGGATATTACTTTGTGAAGGAAACCACATATATCCACAACCTGCCAAAAAATACCCATGGCACCATAATGACAATAATCTCTGCAGATAAAAGCCAACACATTGGTGATTTAATTTATTAGTTAGAGAGAAATTGCACTCTTTGTCTTTGGAAATCAACAGAAAACTCAAGCTCAGCTTACAAAACTTACCGGAAAAATAAAGGACTGGGTACTGTGTCTCAGTGATAGAGAGCTGGCCCAGCGTGGGTGAAGCCCTGATTCAATCTTCATTACCATGAAAATAAATAAAATCTGCAGAGGTTTGGGAAAGCTAAGGTCCAGCTGCTGTATCTCTGCCTGTACTATAATTTTAATTTTTGAAAGCAAATTTTGCATTTATAATTACCTGTATCTGTCACCTTTTTAAATTTTTTTTTGTTTGTGTATATTGGGAGAGATAACATATGCATGTACACATGTGTGTTTGTACATGTTGAGGCCACAGGACAACCTCAGGTGTCAACATTCCTCAAGTGCCATCACTTTAGGCTTGTTTGGTTTATGAGAAGGAGTCTCTCACTAACCACGTGGCCAGTGAGCCCCAGAAATCTACAGTCTCCATCACCCCAGTGCAGGGATTACAAGTGTGTGCCACCATGGCCAGCTCTTTGCATGAGTGTTGGGGATCAAATGGGGTCCCCATGCTTGTATACCAAGCTCTTTGTAGACTGCTGTATCCCCCTGGCTCTTTAAATCAATTGCATCTGAGTGAATTTACAGAAAGCATCTTGTAGAATCTTGCCCTCAAACCTTGCCTCCAATTACCCTGGTTCATTAACTTTCAGTCACAGTCTTTGTGTGCAGTTGCGGTTTGTGGACTGACAGATGACTTTAGAAGTTGATGTGCACGTAAGGAAAGGAAAACATTATCATCCACCAGTGTTTTAAAACCAGCAGTAAGCAATTTCAGAAAAGAAGTAACTTCTGCTTCTTGAAAGGTCTCCTCTATCTCCATGTATCAAATAAGTGACACAGCGTTTAAAAAACATAGACTAGTGAATTAACTCCAGCCTCTTCACCTAGCTACACCCTCCAGTAGGCTGAAATACTTGCTTTCAAAGGGATCACATGAGACTAAAATGGTAGAAATGCTTAGATCAGGAAAGTCATTGAGACTAAGCTGTGTCTTGGCTTAACAAAACCACCAAAGGGTTTCAGTTCAAAATATGGAAGTATCTTTTTTTCCATTGAAATATGTGTGTGTGGGAGAGAGAGAGAGAGAGAGAGACAGAGACAGAGACAGAGAGACAGAGACAGAGAGACAGAGACAGAGACAGAGAGAGAGAGAGACAGAGAGAGACCACAAATATATTCCTACCATGTGTTAAGGCCAAAGCACAACTCTTTGGCATCAGTTCTCACTTTCCACCACCTTGTTTTGAGGCATCAGGATCTCTCTCTTGTGTTTGCCACATCCGTGTGTACTCAGGGTTTACAATACTCACCGTAGGAGTAATGTATTGCAGATGTATGCTGCTGGATCTGGTTTTTACATGGCTTCTGGAGTTCTGAATATACATCATCAGGCTTCCAGGGCAAGCACATTGACCTACAGAGTCAGCCCTGAAACACAGTCACTTTTAAAAGCAGCATGAACATAGGCAAACATGTTTAGTTATTGCTACTCTCAGAAATTATCCTACCAGAACTACTGCACAGTGTGTTCCTGTAAGCAATACCATCAAGTGAATTTTGGAAACATGTCCAGTTTTTATCCTGAGACTCTTACTTAAATACACATGCTTACATTTCAGTCTGATGTGTTTTCCATCTCACTGGACAATGGGACTGTTGTCATGGATGTAAAGGGCATCGAGGTTAAGTTGGCAAACAAGCAGTACCATGATGGGCTGTCTCACTTCGTCATTACCTCCATCTCATCCACAAGGTATAGCTCCTCACTTCCCACCAGGATCTTCATTTGCAGGGTGTGTCTGGGTCAAATGCTGCTGTGTCTCCTAGACTGTGCCATTGCTTTTCTAGTGTCTTTAAAAAAAAAAAGTGATGGGGGGCTGGAGAGATGGCTCAGTGGTTAAGAGCACTGTCTGCTCTTCCAGAGGACCCGGGTTCGATTCCCAGCACCCACATGGCAGCTAACAACTGTCTGTAGTTCCAGTTCCAGGCAAACACCAAGGCAAATAAATAAATAAATAAAGTTGTTTTTTTTTTAAAAAAAGTGATGGAACAACCTGCCTTATTTCCAAAAAGATGCTACTCATTTTCAAGAGATATCAACCAAAAAGCTGCTTAACAAATGCAGACTCTTTGGTGGAGGATGATCAATGAAAAGATCAGATTTCATCTCTGCTCTGGCAATGCATACTTATGTGTGGTGATATATATTTAATAAAATTAATCTGGACTATCAAAGTCAACCACAGAGCCAACACAGGCAGTAGTGGCTCTTTAGTCCCAGCACCTGGGAGGCAGAGGCAAGAGGATCTCTGTGAGTTTAAGGCTAGCCTGGTCTACAAAGCAAGTTCCAGGACAGCCAGGACTGTTACATAGAAAACCCTGACTCAAAAATTCAAAACATAACAAAAAGGCTGGAGAGGTGGCTCTGTGAAATAAAAGGCTGCTTTATGAATGGAGGGTTTACATAGAAGGGGTTCAGCAAATACTGGTTGTGTTTAGATTTTGAATCTAAACAGTAAAGGATGTTACAGTTATGAACACATTTTAAAAGCTCTAACCTCATCTTTAAAATATATATTGCTGAATTTCTTTTTCATAAAACCAAACATTTTGAAATCAGAAACGAACCTCTGCTGGAGACTGCTGCTGCCCTGTCTCCTTGTGTAGAACATTCCCATCAAAAGTAAATGGTAGTACAGTTTCGGCCGACTCTATTTCTAGTGATCAGTCCCAGTGTGCTGTGAAACAGAACTGGCATCTCATAAATGTGATGATGTTAGAAGTGTGCTCTGGTCTCCCTTAAATCACCATGGAGATTTAAATTCCAGCCTCAGTTTGGAGAGCCTTCTTGTACAAAGGTGGATTTGGCTATTTCCTCCTGGGCCTCCTGACGAATCTGTCTTTTCATTAAGGAGAGGTTTTATTTTGTCCCTGTGAAAAAAATCTGCCTGTCTGTGGAAGAGTAGTGTTTGGGTAAATGTGCTATGTGTAATGACCCTTTCCTTTGCAGATATGAACTGGTAGTAGACAAAAGCCGACTTGTGAGTATGAACCCTACAAAGGGAAAAGTGGAAGAGACTCAGACAAGTGAGAAGAAGTTCTACTTTGGTGGCTCACCCATCAGTCCCCAATATGCTAATTTCACCGGATGTATAAGCAATGCCTACTTTACCAGGTATTCTTTACTAGCAAATGTGCTTGATTGATAATGATCAATACAGTAGTGAAATGTTTACATTAGTAAAACTGATAATTATAAAATTTAAAATCCTTAGCAGATGGTAATTAAAAGTTCATGTTTTTGAGCAACTGATATATTTGGGTTTGTTAAGTCTCTTCCTCTTGGATTCCTGTATTGCTGTGGCTAAGGATGCCTACATTTCTTCACCTGCAAAACACATATAACAAGGGTGCCTGGTTGGTAGGCTTGTCATAGAAATATATGAGACAAAACATATTACAGTACCTTGCTCAGCACTTGGTATATAGCAAGCTATAAATAAGATACAATTGTTTTATGCTGGCTATTAAATAGTAAACTACAGATAAGCAAACCAATATCCTTGTTCAGAGTCTAAGGTCTTCTTACTTTAATGTCTGACTCTAAACAAAGCCACTGATCTGATCAAGGTCCCTAAGAGACAACAGAAACTCTGAAGATATAAGAACAAGCAAGAGACTGAACACTAATGAAAAGACCCAGGTATAGACCTAGTCATCCAGAGTGCAGAGGAGAAGACATCTGTCAGTCAGAATGTGGAATACTAGAAACAGTGTTAGCTGACTGAATGATCATTGTAGGATTCCTGTTAAGATAGCACACAAGGGGGCTGGAGAGATGGCTCAGCGGTTAAGAGCACCCTCTGCTCTTCTAGAGGATCCGGGTTCGATTCCCAGCACCCACATGGCAGCTAACAACTGTCTGTAGTTTCAGTTCCAGGCAAAACACCAAGGCAAATAATTAAATAAATAAAAAAGTATTAAAAAAAAAAAAAGCACACAAACTCAAAATGATGTATACACACATGTACATTTCCACTGCCACTGATTTTGACCATAGTTTTCATTATGGAATTACGGACAGCATTTTTAGGATGATTTTTTTTTTCCTCTTACACATACAGGTTGGATAGAGATGTGGAAGTGGAAGATTTCCAGCGTTATTCTGAAAAGGTCCACACCTCACTTTATGAGTGCCCCATTGAGTCATCACCATTATTTCTGCTTCACAAGAAAGGAAAAAATTCCTCAAAGCTTAAAACAAATAAACAGGTAACTGCTAACGCTGTACAGAATTCACAGTTGCCCTCATGTTCTGTACTTAACAACTGCAGGGGGGTTGCTTTGTAGAATATGCTCTCAAGGACACATGCGCCCAAGTGGAAGAGGATTCTTGCAGCATCAGATGCTCCAGCTTACCGGCTGTACTGCACCAGAAATTGCTCTCAGGGGAGCAGAATCAGCTGTTTACTTCTATTTCTAATGGTTTTTCATTAAAGGCGATCAAAATAACTGCCCTTAACAGTGTGTGCATGTGTGTGTGTTTAATGTTGAGCACTACTGTAACTGTCGATTATAATCTATTTTCAGCAATAATTCTAAGCCTTTATTGCAGCCATGAAAATCATTTAAGTTTGTTTTACCTTCTCTACCTTTGTGTTCGTCCCTCTACATGCACAGGTAGATATGAACCGCTCCTTCATTAAATCCTCAGCTGTAAAATTTCATCTCTGGCAGCTGTTCTTTATTTACCCTCATACATTATTTGGTTCCATCACAAATGAAGCCCTGGTCCTTTCCTGTTCTCTGGGTCTATATTAACTGTTCCTTTCTTGGTGCAGTTTTAGCAAATGCCCTGTCAATGCTCCTGCTACCCCAACGGCTTCCAAACAGAGCTCCTTGTTTCTACTGTTTCCTTACTATCTGTTCTCGACACAGCATCCAGACCCTGATGCATGGAAACCATATCAGGCATTTCTCTAATCAAAGTCCTCCCCCTACCTACAGTGCACTCACCTCACACACACACCTCCAGTGCACTCAGAGGAAAATGCCAAGTCCCTGCAGTTCCCGCTAGGTCCTGTGTGATCAAAGCCCCTTCACTCTGGCTCTGTTCATCTTGCTCACCTCACTTACTCTTCTTCCCCAACCAGCCCATTACCAGAACTGGCCATATCAGCCCCTACCTTGGAATTTTTATTCAGCCACTTCTGTCTTCTCAGATCTCAATCCACACACACTTTCTCCTCTGCCCCTGCCCCCAAGAACCTCTCATTTACTCAGTGAGACCTACCTTGGCTACCTATTCAGCAGGCAGCCTACCCACTACCTCTCACCAGTATTATCTATATTTTTACCTCTTTCTGGTTCTTCTTTTTCCCATACAGGATAAAGTGTAACTATCAAACTTTATGTAGCTTATGAAGATGTGTCTTAATAGGCTACCAAGAAAAACTTGCCACCTCTGTTTTAAATGACTGTCTGTATGTTTGAGACAGGTTTTTCTCTCCAGACTGACCTTTATCTCTGAGATCCTCCTGCCTCTTCCTTAAAAAGTACAAGGATTAAAGGCATGCATCACCACACCCAGCCCTGACTTAAATTTTTATTTAAGGTTGCATTAAAGGGCTTGGATTATAATAATTTATTTTCACAATCACTTCCTCTGCTACATAGTTGAATAAATTTTCAGAATATATTCCAGGAGATAGAATTACTGGATCAAAGTAAATCATGTTCCCAAAGAAGTAACACTGATTTTATATTTTCCCATAGGTCCTTGAGAATACCTTTTTAAAAAAAAAATACTATGTCTGGACTTAAAGCTTTTTCAGAGTTTTAAAATATGCTTTAAGACGAACTGGGAAATTTTCATTCGTAAAGTAATAGTGAAGAGTTTGTTCACTGATAGGGTCACTGTGGGTAACTGGCCAACCACTCTTTTCTGAGAACTCACTCCCTACCAACCCCATAGGTCCTGTAGTTTAGGACTGTGACACCCTCCCTCCCCGGATATAGGTGATTGGACCAGTATGTATCCCTGAACTGAGCAGGACTAGGAAATCCTCTTCCTTGGGAAGGCACCCAAGGAAGCCTGTTCTGATCATTGACTACAGATCCTGTAAGCCTTAGAGCACTGTGTACACAGAAAGGAGCTTTTTGAAAAGAATAAAAGCCAAAAAACTCCCCCAAGAGAGAAAAAGAAAGTGAGAACAAGAAGGAGGCAGAGGCCTCCAATGGACTACATGAGAAATTCCCTTGTCTTTATCATAACTGTTTTATCACAATCCTTTCTCCTTGTTCACTCAACTAGCTGCTATTAATTAGAACATGTAAAATGGTGATGAATTAAAGTTGATGCCACTAATAGGGTTGTAAAGAAATGCTCTCAAAGAAAGGGATCACCCTGGTAAAAAAGTGATCTTAAAGGGCTTCCCTTAGAATTCCCACATATGTGCCCATCAATACAGTGAGCCAAATGTATTGTTTAGCAGTAAATAATTCAGATATAACTGGTCTTTTTCATCATAGTCGCAAAATATTTAGAGTATTCATTGGTTGGCATACAGAAAGGTATTAGAGCTCATTCCATTTGCATCAGAGAAGACACAGTAAATTCTTCCACCTATTCTGCAAACCTCCACACTAAAACAGAGAAAGACTGGTCAGGTGGGACAGTCATGGTCCATTTTAGCCTTAGGCTTGCTCGGCCTGGGAATCCAATTTAGTTCCTTAACTGATCGTGAAAGAGTGAGATCTCTTTGACTAAAACAGGAAAAGCCAGAATTGGGGAAAATCCAGAACTCCTGACCCCTTCCATTTGCCAAGCCTCGTGCAAAGCATCTCTATCATGAGACAAAAATGTCTGTGTTTCCCTTTGTAAGATTCTGAGACAATCTGAACTTAGTGAGGGCTTAGAAGAAACTTCTTAGTCTGTATTTATTTTATTTACGCTTTCATTTTGCTTCAGAAATAAAGACTAAATAATCATTAAATATCAGCAAATAGTTTCACAACACTACATTTTAGCACTAATGGGGCAATTTGAAAGGCACAACAAATCATCAAAGAAAATAATTATATTTTAAAATGGTGTTCTATATTGATTCTGTCATACAGAATTTCTTTATCTAGCCTGACACCAAAAACTAATCTTAAATATTTTCAATCTTTTCAAAGATTTATTTATTTTATATGTATGAGTGTTCTGACTGCATGCAAGTCTGTTAACCATGTACCCGTGTACCCATCTTGTACCCTAGGAGATCAGAAAAGGTCAACAGCTCTCTTGGAACTAGAGCTAATGACTACTGTGAGCTGTCATATGGGTACAGGGAACCAAACCCAGGTCCTCTGGAAGCGAAGCAGTGCTCTTAACTACTAACTCATCTCTCCATCCCTGATATCTTAACTCTTTACATAGCACATATAAAGAATACTGTATGTTAATGTGATGTTGTAGCTATGTGAAGATTTTATTGATTGATTCTCTCAAGTTTATTTTATTGCCAACTTTTCTATTGGTCACCATAACTGAAGATATCCATTTAATTTGAGTGATAGAGCAGTTATCTCAAAAGCTGCACTTGCATGCTGTTTTCTAATCACAGACTAGAATCTTGGGTCTGCTAACATGCTGTGTGGTTACTGCCGCTATCACTTGTTTATGACTGCTAGGGAAAAAAAAGAAAGAAAGAAAAATATCCTGCTATTTCATGAATAGAAAACTCACAAGCAATAGCCACTTTTCTAATTTTGTATTCTTATCACAGATAAAGACTGCATATTGAATTTTGTTACCAAATGCACCATTTCACTCGTTTCCTACAGAGAGAGAAAAATAAGGATGAACCTTCTTCCTGGGATCCTGTTGGCCTGAAGTTTCTAGAAGGGAAGGCTCCAAAAGACTCTCATTGCCACCTCTCCAACAGTCCCAGAGCAATAGAACACGCCTATCAGTACGGAGGCACAGCCAACAGCCGCCAAGAGTTTGAACACGTCCAAGGAGATTTTGGTGAAAAGTAAAGGAGCACACTGTCCTTCTACAACCTCACGCCCCATCCTTGTTGGTCCTGGACCACCTTTCTCCCACCTTCCTTTCTATGTCTTCTTAATCCTGTTAAGTTTTTTGTCAAAATATATACTTAACAATACATGATTCCCTCTTTCCAAGAAATTGTGCTCACACTTTCTCTCCAAGTGGACAGCATTCTCACAGTTTACCAAGGTTGTTCAAAGAAAAGGCATCTTAATCAAAGAAAGTTCCAAATGGCCCCCCAGCTGACTTGACATCACCTTCCCTCCCCCACATAAATTGCATTCAGACTGTAAATGAGAATGGACCTAAACTTCTAATGATTAAGAGACCCAGAAAATACAAATGTTCTTGTCCTTCTGCAGCCCTTCAGCTGCCTCAAACCTCATTACTTCTTCACAAATCTCTAATGACTCTGTGTTATTAAAGATTCATTCTCATAGTGTTTATATACTCAGCATGCAAAATCAGTGTTTTTGTATTCTTCACAAAGAAGGCTTACTAAATGTGTCTTACCCACACTTGGAGCTAAAGTTCTAAGCAGGTTTCTACAAACACATATTTCTATATGTGATATTTGTCTATAGTATATACTATAATTATGCTCTTCTACTTGGAGGGGCCTTAGTCTGTGATTTATGTAGTATATAAATGATATTTCTGTGAATTTTTATCTACACATTTTAATTAATCACTCATTCCTATTTATCCACAGAGACAAGTTAATTTATCATGTTGATTTTTAGTGTTCACTAATTTTACTAGATAAGATTTTCTAGAGCAGTGGTTCTCAATGTCTGGGTCAAGACCCTTTTGAGCATCAAATGACCCCTTTTACAGGAGTTTCCTAACACCATAGGAAAACATTATGTTTTATAACAGTAGCAAAATTACAGTTATAAAGTAGTAACAAAATAATTTTATGATTGGAGGTCACCATAACTGAGGAACTGTATTAAAGGGTTGAAGCATTAGAAAGACTGAGACTCCCTACTCTAAAGGAGCTGGTAGAATGAGTATAGAGAGAGAAATAAAAACAGGATTTATTAGAGTGATTTACAGGCTGGGGTCTAACTAGTAAAACAATGGCTGTCTCCCAACAGAAAGGCAAAGAACCCAGTAATTGTTCTGCTCATGAGGCTAGATGTCTCAGCTGGTCTCTGATCTGTCATAGTCCCAAAGAAGTAGATTCTAATATCAACAGAGGAATACCTCCACAGTAGAGTAGATGAACTTGCCAGCAAGACTGAGGGCAAGTGAATAAAGAACAAAAGCTTCCTTCTTCCATGTCCCGTTTCATCAGCAGCCTCCAAGGTGTGGCCCAGATTTGTGGTGGTTCTTCTGACCTCAGAAGATCCATTTAGGATGGGTCTTTCCACCTCAAATAACCCAACCAAGAAAAATCCCTCATGGGTGGCACCAGCTGCTTGGGTTTTGGTTAATTCCAGACAGAATCAAACCAACAAACGAGATTAGCCATGATACCATAAGATCCATAAACAAGACAAGACTTTGTTAAATATATACAGACCTCTAGAGAAAAGTAAAGATGCATATGCATGGGGTCCTCTGGGCCCCAAATTTCTATAATAGGTCTAGAGAAGAATTTGAATTTTTGAAGTAACCATGTCTAACCAATAAAATTCATTAGCTCATAGTCAGGGATAATTCTAATGAAGCTGTTAGGGACTAGATAAAATGGCTAATCTTTCTTGGCCTGTATTACTTTGAAATTTTATTTTGAAATATTATTCTGTCTCATTTTACATATGGTGACTTCTTTTTTCCTTTACCAGATCTCAGTTTTCCATTCGTCTGAAAACCCGTTCCTCACATGGGATGATTTTCTATGTCTCAGACCAAGAAGAGAATGATTTCATGAGTCTATTCTTGGCTCATGGCCGCTTGGTCTTCATGTTTAATGTTGGCCACAGGAAAGTGAAGATTAGAAGCCAGGAAAAATACAATGATGGATTATGGCATGACGTGAGTTGGGTGCAAAGAATTGAACTGTCGGCAAATATTGGCCATTGCCTAGAGGATTAGTGCTGATTCCATACTATTGGACTGCTAGAAGTAGCCATGTTAAAATTCCGAGGCTGTGCACCCCAAATTTCAATTTTAAGAATTTATGAATTGCTTATTTTAAAAGTCTTGAACCATAATTTAGATCATCACAAACTAATTGTAATTATTTTAACCAAAGTCCCACTAATCAGCATAAGCTAAAGTTTGGTTTCTAATATTTTTTTCCCTTTTCTCCTACTTACCAGTAGGCTAAGTTCATAATTTTTGACAACTATTACTGACTTTCTTTCAAAAAATAACCTATGGGAGATATGAAGTGAGTAAGCTACTTGGAAGACAGACTCTCCCAGTGTGGAGAACCTAAACACTGGAGGGAGCCAGTAGGTATGGGATGGCAAGAGTCACTGTACAAGACGTGTTACTGTTAACTGTGGAATGTGACTAAGGAAGAATGGGGGAGCGCCAGCTCACAAATAACAACATGGAGACTTATTATTAACTTTGAAAGCTCAACCTTAGGCTTGTTCCTAACTAGTTCTTATAACTTAAATTAACCCTTGTTTTTTAATCTGTGTTCTATATCTCATCTCTCTGCACTGCCTACCCTACTTCCTTGACACTGGCTTTTGACTCTGCCTTCTTCCTCCCAAGAGCTCTGTCTGCCCTTAAGTCCCGCCTATCTCTCTTGCCTACCTATTGGCTGCTCAGCATTTTATTACACCAATCACAACAAAACACCTTCACGTAGTGTAGGAATATCCCACAACAGCCAGTCAGCTAGGAAGAGGTTCCTAAAGAACCCTGCCAAAATATAACGCCTACTCAGAAATGAAACCTATGGTCTTAAGTCATTCAACGTAGAGATGAGAAAATGGTCGAACACTTTCTCTAATGCATTGAAGAGGTAAACCCAAGGAGAGCTAGAAAAGAAAAAAAGGAAAAGAAAAGAAAAGAAAAAAGAGAAAAGAAAAGAAAAGCCAGCTTACATTTACATTTACCAAGGAGGCCTAGGCTATTCATAGTAAAGACGGCTATTCTGGGATAAAGAATCAAGGAATAAAGTTTCTGACACTCAAAAAACAAGATAGCCAAAAGCCTACTAAGAGGGAAAGGGGAAGTTGCTGACCTTCAGGGATGGACTCACGTGTCTGAGAACTTTCTGGGCATTCCCACAGCAATGCTGGGAGGGTAGACTGTACAGCCTTCCTCCAGTTTGGGGCTGATCATCACTAAACCAGGCTATTCTCTACCTCTCTACCCAGGTGATATTTAGTCGGGAAAAGAACAGTGGCCGACTGGTCATTGATGGTCTACGAGTCCTAGAAGAAAGCCTTCCTCCAAGTGGGGCTGCTTGGAAAATCGAGGGTCCCATTTATTTGGGTGGAGTGGCTCCTGGAAGGGCTGTGAAAAACATTCAGGTAAGCAAGCTGTGGCAAGCCTGAGTGGCTGACCCTTGAACTGGAAGATCACTGATTCCAGGTCCTCACTTCACTAGCAAAAGTGAAGGTGGATTTTGCTGGAGAAGATGCATTCTAGACTGCTGGGGGAGGGGTCCGCTTCCTGTCTGCCCTGAGGCATTACAAAGTCAGCTGTCTGCTTTAAATTTTAAAATAGAAGTGAGATAGGAAAAGCTTGGTACGTCATGAAACTTATGTCTCCGGGCATCTCATTAGTTCTGCAACTACCCATAATTTTAATGTAAAGCTACAGCAAGACATTTCACGATATTACTGAGTCGGAAAAAACAATCAACAACAACAAAAAAAAAACCCTTCAGCTCATTCAAATTCAGTTCCATTTTTTTTTCTTACATGCAATTTTTAAATATGCAAGGAATGTGGGTATAAGTGGAAAAACTGAGAATGTAAAAAACATTTTTGTGAATTGAATTCTATTACATGTTTTTAAAATGTTTCTCAGTGAAAGGAAGGTACCAAAGGGCTTAATTTATCTTAAACACAAACATAAAGTTGATTTTATCACAGCAGTTCACATTAGAGTTAGGCTTCAAGTAAACAGCCCCAATTCTGTGACAGTCATCTTTCACTGGTCCCAAATGTAGTATAAAATCAGTTGTCTAAAAGTGACCCAAGTACCACGTCCTGCCTTACGATGAATTCACAACTACATTATGAGCTAATGAAGACAGCTGAACAAGCTTCCTACTGTTTGTGTAGAATCTTCCTTCTTGGGCCCAGCTGTCATCCCTGGAAGAAAATGGATGATAAGACTAACAATCTTCAAATAGAAAACCACAGCTGTAACTAGTTTTGCCACAGCTTATGGAAATACTTCCATTGCTTAATTACTATACACTGATATTATGAAATACAAAACTCCAGCTTAGATGAATTATTTAAAAGTAACTACCTGGATCAATATTGATCATTCAGAAAGATAAAATGAACCAAGGAGTGTCTCTTTCTCTCAAGACGCACTGGTTTGCTTTCCATGATGCATCTAATGCTGGGTAGGAAGATTTTAAGTAACCTTTTCTTCTTTCAGATCAACTCTGTCTACAGTTTCAGTGGCTGCCTTGGCAATCTGCAGCTCAATGGGGCCTCCATCACCTCTGCCTCGCAAACATTTAGTGTGACCCCATGCTTTGAAGGACCAATGGAAACAGGAACTTACTTTTCAACAGAAGGAGGCTATGTGGTTCTCGGTAATGTAAATGATCTGGTGTGATTATGGTCACCCCCCCAACCTCAGAGTTAAAGCTTGCCCCCCCCTCTGCAGTATATGCAGAATGAGGGCCTGTGAGGGGTAATTCAGTCATTAGAAAGATGAATGCTATTCATCTTTGTTACAAAGAAACCTTGGCCCCTCTCTGTGCACACATCCACACACCCTCTCACTTCTGTAGTAACAGCCTCAAGAGATGCTACCACCATACTCTTATCCTTTCCAGCCTCCAGGACTGTGAGCCAAATAAACTTTCTTTCTTTATAAATCAACCAGTATCAGGTATCCTGTTATAGCAACATAACAGATGAAGACAATGATGTATGTTGAAAGCATGAGTCCTGAAGTGTTTTTTATTCCTAGAAATAGTTAGCAGGAAATTTTAAGCCCAAAGTTAAAATTGAATAATGCCAAGTTCATCTCTGTAAGATCTCTCACTCCTGTAAAATCCCTCATTCCTGTAAAGCTCTTTTTTCTGAGGGACAGGACCAATGTTATCTCCTTTACTGTTTCAAACCAAATACAAAGCACCAATTCTTGTTGCATTCATTGGCCAAACTTCAGGGTGCATACCATTTTGATGTAGAAATTACTGCAGTGTTCTGTGACCCAGTCTATGTCATCTCTTGGCCACCTTGTTCCTCTAAGATGTTTTGTTTGTTAATATGAACTGTTGTCTCCACTGAAGGAAATTACACTTTCTCCCCCTGCCTTGAAACACCCATACAACACTGTCTTTCAGAGATCTTACTCTGAAAGTTTTCTCCTAACCTTATTTTTCTCATCTTGGTCATTTCTATTACTCTCCGCAGATGAATCTTTCAATATTGGATTAAAGTTCGAAATTGCATTTGAAATTCGTCCCCGTAGCAGCTCTGGAACCCTTGTTCATGGCCACAGTGTCAATGGAGAATACCTGAATGTACACATAAAAAATGGGCAGGTAGTATCCTGAGAATTAACAGTCTATCTTGTCTAACCTTAAAGGCTGATGTAAAGCAGCAGATGTACTTCACAGAATTATTTTATCACCTTTTTTAATGGGAAAAAGAGGAAAACTGAACATGAGATTTAACTGTGTGAAATACATATGATCACATTCATGTGTTCACATTTATGTACGTACTGGGAATTGACTAGAACAGAGTCATGAAAATATGGCAAAGCTACCAAAAGTTACCAATAACAGCATGAGATTTTAATAAAAGAATTAGAAAAAGCTTTTCAACAAATAGAAGGTAAAAATATGTCTACTTTCCAACATTCACAAATGTGAAAGCATCATTCTAAACATTTATATGCTTATCACAGATGTGTGTGTACATATATGTGTGTGTGTACATACATGCATGCATATTGTTCTCAGTTACTAGAAGTTTGTATTGTGTTATTGTTATATTCACCCTAAGATATTACTAAAGAATATTCAGGAAGGTACTCAAACAAGTTTAAAGGAAAGGAATATTTTCATTATGCTTCAAACTTAATATGACCAAATTTTTATTTGAGTTCTGATGCGCTCAATTAAGGCATTAAAAAATAAAACAGCTTTCATAAGACCCTGAAATGAATCCCCAACATATTTTTGTGCTTATATTTTATATTTATTTATATAATATATGTATATTATATATGCATATTGTGTTATATGCATTAAATATTAGTATTATAATTATATTAGTATATAATTTATACTATGTACCATACATATTAGTTACTAGGTATCAGGTACTAAAAGATTCATCAGAGTAAATTGACTTAGGCTTCCTATCATCTCAATGATGTCTATAGTATTGCCACTCTTATTTTATATCTGAGAAAAATGAGACAGAAAGTAGGCAAATTAAAGCTATTCAGTTAGGTTTTGAAGTCCATTTCTTCAACAGTATCTTTTATTTTCCCATTATTGATTGAAAAAAAATTTTCCATTCAATATATTTTGATCATGATATTTTCCTCCCTCAACATCTAGATTCTTCCTACATCTCTCCTCACCCAATTTTGTGTTCTTCTCTCTCCTAAAAAAAAAAAAAAGTAAATAAAAGTACATGCAAAAGGTCAAGAAGAAAAAAATGTGAAAGATGGAGAGAGGGAGAGTCAGTTTACAAAAATACATTGAGTTGTTTTACACCAGCCAACTGCACCCAGAAACAGAGCCTGCCCTGGAATGTCTTCATCATCTCAACCCACTTTGTATAAATGGAATATACTCTAGAAACTCAGCAAATTCACACTACTACAGTTCTTACCATTCCTCTATATTCTCTCCAGGAGGATAATTTTGTTCTCTCTCTGGAGATTTTAACTATTTTAATTTAAACTCCTTTATCGTCTATCAAAGAGTGACCCCTTGTGTTCACACTACAAATGTAGTCATGCACAGATAGTTATTGGAAGTATTGTTTCTCTGTGGTAAATTAGTTATGAAATTCAGTTTTACCATGATGATAAGAAGTTAAACTAATTGTAAAACGTGTCCCCATCTGCGCAGGTCACAGTGAAAGTCAACAACGGCGTCAGAGACTTTTCTACCTCAGTAACGCCCAAGCAGAATCTCTGTGATGGCAGATGGCACAGAATCACAGGTGAAGAACTCGGGAGTCCCCTGTGACAGCCTGAGCATGCACAGCACATGGGGGATGATGCCGCCTTCTATGATATATGACAGATGACAAGAAAAAAAGAATAAAGTGTCATAGACTAAAATATGTACATTGAATGCACAAGTATAAATGCTGTCAAAATACAAGACATGGAAATTTTGAAGCAAAAAAAAAAAACATGTAGAAGTGAATTCAAATGGTTCTCTTGTCTAAGGAAAATGTCTGCACAATTGCTCAATTATATATGCTTAGACATTATTGCTGTTTTCAATGATAGAGAAGTATGTAGTTTTTTATTCTGGAATGTATTGTATTGTATGACCAACCAGTCTTCCTCCTGTCCTTCAGTGATTAGAGATTCAAACGTGGTTCAGTTGGATGTGGACTCTGAAGTGAACCATGTGGTTGGACCACTGAATCCAAAGCCAGTTGATCACAGGGAGCCTGTGTTTGTTGGAGGTGTTCCAGGTAAGCTGTTCCAAGAAGGGACAGGCTTCCAAATCCAGAAAAACCCAGGCAGCTCTCATAATTGTTATTATTTCAAAAACTGAGCCATGTGTTGTCATAACACCTAAAGATGCAAAGAGTCTTCTATACAGTGGTCCTTAATGGGAAAGAGCAGCAAAGTGCTCAGTTTGATCCCATCCATGAAAAAATAGAAAGAAAAGAATAAAATGCCAAAACATATAAGTACTTTTCACCCTATATGGGAAACACACCAGCACACCTTCAGCAAAAGCAATTAGAATTTAAGCTGGCTGTGATTAACTCTATCATCCTAAACTGCTTGAGATTAATTCTACTAAAATCACATCAGAAAAACCAGGGCATTAAGAATGATAACCAAAGAAATTAAAGATAGATGAAAATGCCATATGCCCTGAATTCCCTTGAAATGCCAGCCACTCTTATACAGCTCATGACTTTGGTAACACATTTTCTCTTATCCCAGTTTGCTTCCTACGACTGTGATAAACACTGTAAGCCACACTAACTTGGGGAGAAATGGAGAGGAGTCAGGAGCTCAGGCAGAGGCCCTGAAGGATTGCTGTTCACTTGCCCTTCCTGGCTTGCTTAGCTACCTTTTTCATATAATCCAGGACCACTTGCCCGGGGAATAGTACTGCCCATTATCGGGTGGGTCTTACCCATCAATTATTAATCAAGAAAATTGCTCCAAAGATACACCTTGCCAATCCCATGGAGATAATTCCACAATTGAGGTTTCTTATTCCCACATGATTGTAGCTTGTGACAAAAAAAGAAAAACAAAAACTAGCTATCATACCTCACTAGAAAGTTAATATATAGCCTGGCAGTGGTGGCACATGCCTTTAATTCCAGCACTGGAGAGGCAGAGGCAAGTGGATCTCTAAGTTTGAGGTCAGCCTGGTTCCAGAGTGAGTTCTAATACAGCCAGGGATACACAGAGAAACAACAAAAAAATAATAAATAAGATGTGTACACACACAAATCAACTTGTTTATATGATAATTTAAAGCTTAAAGAGGTTAACATAACCCATTTCCAAATCTAACCAATCACTATTGAAAATTTCACATTATTTTCTGTAAAATATAATCAAGTCTTTATTCCATCTTGGAAACATTCTTCTTAAAATGATGTGTTAGGGGATGGAAAAATGGCTCAGGGTGAAAGTGCTTGGTGGTTAAGCATGAGAACCAGAGCTCAGATCCTAGGATCCACATAAAAGCTTGATATTGTCATAGCATGCTTATAACCCCAACACCAAGAGCGACAGAGACAGGTGGATCACTGAGCCTCAGTCGTTCAATATCATAGCTGTATACAAATTAGTGTGCTCAGGGTTTGAGGAGAGACCCTGCCTCACAGAAATAATGGCAAAGAGAGACTTTGAAGGACACTTCACACCCTCTGACTACAGCATACATAAAAGCATGCACTACACACGTATGCACATATAGCACACACTCACATACATAAACACAAAAACAAATGTGTTAATTTTGTAAAGCAATTACTTAGGGCCCTAGGGTAGTCTTCTGTCATTCCATGTAATTAATTTTATGGTAAATCATGCAGACTATAATTGCTATATTAATTATGTCCTCCTGATGAGTTTCTGCATGAACCAAAGCTGGGCAGGTGAGGCAGAATGGAAGCTATGTTCCTCTGTGCATTGGGTGGTAGAGGCTTAGACGGTTCCTCCCAAGCTTTCACTCAGTTTTTTTTATACTGAGGAGCAGGCTTTGCAAACATATAGCCATTGTAAATTAGATACAAATAAAAAAAACTAGTCTCTGGGGCCCCTTTCAGACCCAAAGCTTTACGATTACCATAGAAAGACGGAATGCTGCTTCTGCTCTTTATTTGCAGGACATGGCATCCATGCACACTTGCTCTACACTGCATGGAAGATGCCCAATGAAAGCTGCTTGGCATCCCATTTTATGTTCCTTCCGGAGTCAGATTGCCAAGTTTTTTTTTTTTTTTTTTAATTTTGTTGGTCACTGCTCACATTGCTGTGTGTTTATAATGATGAACTTTGACTAGATAGATTTTAATTTTATAATATTTATAAGCTCTCTAAGTTGCTATAAATTATATAGCTTCTCTCATCCCAACATACCTAATCGTATCTGTACAGTTGATAAACATCAGGCTTCTTCTAGATGCCCAATTACAGTGAAAGGAGAATGTCCCTGACATACCACAAGACATACATGTGTCCATACAAAATCCATGCTGCCTACCACTTCCCTATTTATAGTTCTTAAGCCCTGAGCTCAGAAAAAGGAAATCTTACCTCATTTCAATTCATTATTTTCTCATTATATCTATAAGCTTGGCAAAAATGTAGAGCCTTATGGGTGAAAAATAATGATAGGAATCACACAGAAACATTAACTCTGCCCAAAAATAACATGGAAACTCAAATTCCTTTCCCCTTCTCAGCAAAACACAGTAAACAAAGGAGGCCTTGGGGAAATTGACAGGTAGATCATGAAAACCTACGGCCAAGGCTTCATGTGGAAGCGGTGAGCTTCAGCCCTGCAAGGCAGCCACAGTATGCACAGAAATGTGATCATAGAAAACACCAGCAAACATTAAAATCCTCCTGTGTTCTCATTCTTTACAAGTGAGTGCTGGCCCTGGGAGTCCCCTAGAGAACCCTGTGCCATTGCTGATAGAGAAATCATTTTGACAGTCTGAGAAATTTTTCAGTTTTTACCAGGAGATAATATTGGAGACTGGAATTCCCCCACTAAAATTTTTGCTCATTATTATTATTATTATTATTATTATTATTATTATTATTATTTCTCTTTTCAGAGTCTCTACTGACACCGCATTTGGCTCCCAGCAAACCCTTCACAGGCTGCATCCGCCACTTCGTGATTGACGGGCGCCCAGTGAGCTTCAGTAAAGCCGCCCTGGTCAGTGGTGCTGTGAGCATCAACTCCTGCCCCACAGCCTGACACACAGCACAAGCTGCTAACAAGAGCTCTTCCCAGCACTAAAATAAACCCAGAACCATTGCGTGGGGCAGAGAGGGGCAGAACTCCCTCCCCACAGAAGCTCTCACCTGGTTGAAGGGGATTTCAATAAATCAGAGATCGGCTACTTCCTATTTCTTATTTGAATTTATACGATGAATCCAAAATGTCTGCGGTGGGCAACAATTGAAAAGACAGCAGAATTCCTTCTATTGAGAGCCCATGTACTTCAGCTGGCAAAGTTACTGTTCCTGATCTAATAAAGTAAAGGGCCCTGGTACACAATCCAAGTGTCACTGCGTCCTCAGTCAGCAGTCTTTCAGGGAAACCTTTCAGCTTATCCCCAGCGTTTGTTTTCAACTACTTTCTCTTATCTTAGATTTCCTGACTGCTTCACAACCTCAAATTAGATTATGTTTTCGCCTTTACAAGAGTGTTTCCAGTTTACAGAAGCAGTAACTAGTTTAGTAACAGTTCTGAGGAATTAGGCTTTTATGGCACTGGGAGATGACTCCAAGTGTAGAGATGCTTGGGTATAAGCCTAATTGAATTAAATCCTCAGTCCCTACATGGTTTCAGGAGAATTAACCTATAACTTCCCAACAAATGCCACGTGTGCATCAGCATTTACAGGGCACATGTATATGTAAGCATCAGCACTCACAGGGCACATGTATGTATGCGTACATACATCTGCATATAAAAGTTTTTTTAAAGAAAAAGAAATTGTGGTTTAATTTAATATTTTCTGGACTGAAAGGAGGTCACTTCTTTAGAGAGTACTTCACACTCTTGTGATCAGAAAATGAGAATCCCGAGTCCTGTACCACTTAAAACTACACAGTGATCTTCTGAAACCAAAGCCTCATAGTTTACATGAACTTGATTGAATCAATCCTGAGATGAGACTCCACTCTCCCAGACTCAAAATGAAAAGGTGATTCCCCTCCCCTGCCTCCTCCTCCTCCTCCTCCTAGATAAGCATAGCATTATCAGTACTTGGTACAGGGGAAAATGAGTTGTGTGTTTTTGATAACACATGGCCCCCGCCAGTTCAGCCCCTAAAAATGAAGAGACCCTTGTTTGACAGAGGCTCTCTGTGTACCTGTGTTGTGCTTTCTCTCTTGTGGCCAGAATGGACTGGACAAGACACTGCCTGGTATGAAAAGATGAGCCTGAATAATTGAGTATTTTTTCTTGTGAGTTTGGGTTAGGAAACAAAATCAGGCACTTAGCAGAAGTTGAAGCCAAAGAGATTTCAACTGAAATGTGACTTCAGAAGTTCAGGCCACATATTCTCAGGCATACAAATCTTGGCATTGCCATTCTATAGATACAGGATGACAGTTCCTCTACTCTTTGTCCGGTAATAATCACTTCAATCCTCAGCTCAGGATTGGATCCACTGAGGGGTATTTAACAGTTCCTGCCTTTGCCTGAAAATGTACAGGCCTTGCTTGGGGAAGGGAGGGCTCGTGAGATCCCACCTCCTTGAAAATAGGCAATTAAAGGTTGATAAAAGTTTTTTCTTGAGTGGTATAGCCACCCATAAGTTGCTCATGTCTCTATAACTAACCCCTCACCTATATGCCTATAACTCCAGTTAAATCTCATTGGATCCCCAAACTACACTTGTGTGGGATCATTTCTGTCACTGATGTCTCGTCTGTAAACATTTGTTCATGTCTCCTCTTAAAAAGTTCATACAACTTCAAAAATGGAATGCCTTGGGATTGAGAGCAGTTGCAGCTCTTGCAGAGGGTCCTTCTTAGTCTCCTCCCACCTACTTCATAGCTCACAGCCACCTCAACTTCAGTTCCAGGGACTCTGCCACCCTCCTCTGTCCCCCTTGGGCACTGCAGGAACATACATGCAGGGAAACTCCCATACATATAGAATAGAACTTTTTTTCTAATGTAAACTATGTGAATTTCTGGGTTCAAACTTGCTCAGAATTGTGTCTGGCATGTATTGGAATATACTCAATAAATATTAAATGAAGTTCAAGCAAGCAGAGTTTCCATAAAGGCTATACTCCTCTCTTTACCTACCATGACAATCAAAGTTCCCGGGAGTCTGAGAAAAGCAAAACCTGATGCTTCCCCTTTTGAATCCACTGAGCCCAAGAGACTTGCCTGAGGGTGTGACAAGACTGGACAAAAAGATGGACAGCTGTCAGAAAGTTCTCAAAATCAGGGAATAAGGTTGGCTAAACCTCACAGCAGAGGACACCACCACTTGAAGATCCCTAAAAGAGCATATGGTACAGCCAAGGGGAAAATAGATTGAAGACTGGCATCCCAATGGTCTGTGTAACCATGGACAGGAAGGCACAAGCATAACTGTGTAGGATGACACTGTTAGCTTTTTGCACGTGGCGCGTGAATGGAATCTCAACACCGGGAGTACCACACAAGAGTTTATTACAGCAGCAGAGATAGGGGCAGAAGGGAGCAGAGAGAGAAGAGGGAAAAGGGGCGGGGGCTCTTGTGAGCCCTTTCTTTAAAAGGGTGGGCGGGCCCATGTTTGCATCGCCACATCCAGGGGCTTGATTGACACTGTTGCATTCCAGGAGAATGCAAGCTTTGGAAATCCTTACAGACACTGTCAGTCAGCTGCAGCATTTGAATCTCTCCAGAGCTCTTAAAGGGTGGTGATTCATAATACTAATTAGTCTTATTAATAAAAACCCCAAGTCTGATACCCAGGGTGAAAACTGAAAGATCAGAGAAGTCCAGCAGCAACCATTTCTTACCTCTACAAATCCAGAGACTGAAAGGGCAGCTGGGCAGATCCTGTCTCCATCGCCCTAGTGCTGGGATTAAAGGTGTAATTCTCACATGTGCTAGGACTAAAGGTGTGTGCCACAACTGCCCGGCCACTATTGTTAATTATCGGCTAGCTCTGCCCTCTGATCTCCAGGAAGGCTTGATTTGTCAAAACACAAACAAAATATCATACAATGCGGGGAGGGTGGTAAGGAAAAGCTCAGAATTTATTCTGGTCAATTTAGCCAGATCATACTGAGTTTACAGTGACCTACACCACAACCTCAACAGATTATTGTTTTCAAGTGATCATGAGCTAATGTCAACCTGCAGGCAAGTTATGAAAATATGATACACTTCGAGTTTATAAACACGGGGAGACATTCAATACTAAAGCATCCACAGTGCTGAGGTGCTTATCCTTGTAAGATCAGCAGTGATGCTCCATCAATCCTGATTAGCAGTAATTTGTCTTTTATTCTCCCTGATAATTCTGCCTAGACATTTATCAATTTTATTAGTCATGTGAAGAAAAGGCATTCCACTCTCTGCCTCTTACTTTTTTATTACATTCATTAAGGTACATGTATGTGTGGGTGTGTGTGAGGAGGTAGGAGGAGGATGTGAGGGAGTCAGTTCTCCCCTTCCAGACTTGGTGACATCGTTCTCTGCTGGACCATCTCACCAGCTCCTCTCTCCCTCACCTTTAGTATTCCTTTCTGCTCATTTTTAAGAGTGAGGTTTGTTTTGACACACACGCAAACCTCTCATTTAGGGGAGGGGTTGTCGTTGCTGTTGTCACAGTTATTATGTTTGTTTTGATACAGTCTTGCTCTGCAGCCTACGGTGGTCTACAAGCTGTGCTAATGTTCTATGTAACCCTGCTGGGATTATAGGGATGTGCCACCACACCCACCTACCTCTTTTTAATGAAATAATTTAATGCTCCAGTTCTAAGCTCTGCTGTAGCTAAAACTCATGTATGTTGCTATGTTCTTTAGCTCCAAGTGACTTCTCTTGTTCTCATTATTCAAGAGTTATTTAGAACTGTGTCATTTTATATTCTGGTATTTGAAAATTCTCTGGGTGTTCTTGTTATTTTTAATTTAATTCTTTGTTGAATATCTTTTGAATGCTCTGTATACCCTTAATGATTTTCTGTTTTCTGAGATCTGATGGCTACAATGTGAAACTTGAAAAGAATATACACAATCCAGGCTTTGTGAAGTGGCATCTGTACCAAATGAATCAGGTTTTCTCTATCTCCACTAATTTTTTTCTTACTCTACCACTTGAAATCTTTATTACAAATATAGAATCATTTCTTTCAGTTGCATCAGTTTCTATGGTTCAGTGCACTTTGAAAATCTATATAATTAGTTATTCCAACCTTTTGATTAATGTTTAAATAGTATTCTATTTACATTCTTTTAACTTTATAAAAATTCTTTAATGTGTGTGGGTACTTTGTCTGCATGTATGTGTGTGCATCAGGGCCCACAGATGCTAGCAGAGGACATCAGATCCCCTAGGACTGGAAATACAGATGGCTGTGAGCCACCATGCAGGTACTGGAAACTGACCCAGGTTAAGTGGTCTTAACTGCTGAGTTGTCTGCCAGCCCCAATACTTTTAGACTTTTAATTTATGAGTCTTAAATTTAAAGTGAGCTATGTAAATAATTTATGCTTACATTCTTTTTTCTGGCCAATATAATAGTCTTTACCCTGCAAATGAAATTTGGACCTTTTTGTAACTTATATAAATATCTAAGATTTAAATCTATTGTATGCATTTCTTTTTACTTATTTTTCCTGCTTTCTTTTAGAGTGAGTGATATTTCAGTCCTACTGTTTGTATATTCTATTTGCTATTTAGAGACAATTCTAATCTTTATACCTTATACATTTCTCACGATCAAGTACTCCCATCTATTTCCTATAGTTTCAAGATATTTACAAACTCAAACTTCCTTTTTCCACCCCTTGCCTTTAAAAAAATTATGTGTGTATACGATGGCTAGAGGCATATGCATACTGTAATGCATGTGTGGTCAGAGGATAACTCTGTGGAACTGGTTCCCTCCAACATCTTTACTTGGGTTCCAGGGATCAAACTCAGGTCTGGCTTGGGCAACAAGCACCTTCCTACTGATCATCCTGCCTGCCCCTCCTCTGCCCCTGTGTTCTTATCTTCACATATTGTTCTTTTATGTGTTACCATTGCTTTCCTTTTGCTTTGAACAGCTTACCTGATAAATGTTTAGGAATAGGCTTATTCAAATTTATCTACATTTTTTGGGCTGTTCCTTTCTACACATTCAAATCTCCATCTAGTTTTTTCTTTTTTTCTTTTTTTTTTTTTTTTTTGCTTAAACTTCCTTGCACATCTCATATAGTGCTGATTTTCTGGGTATAAATTCTTACAACATGCCCAGGCAAAACATCTCCAGTTAATTTACACTTTTGAAAGGAGCATTAGAGATAATGCTTTAAGTCAGGCATGGTAGCACACATCTTTAATCTCAGCATTCAGGAGGCAGGGGCAGCAGACCTCTGAGATGGGGGAAAAAGGACTTTAACTGTTTGAAGCACTGATTTCCTACCCTTGGATGCTCTCAGAGATCCTTCACGACACCTTTCCTGACAGTTTTTCCCTATCATTAGGCAACTTTCAGTCTAGATTTAGTTTTTTTTTTTTTTTTTTCTCTAAGGAGATTGAATCTTTACTTGAGAGACAACTATATAAATTATGGATCTCCTTGAGTCTGAATTTTCAAGCTTTAGTAGTTAAACTTTCTCTCTTTGACCAGGTAGTTTGGACCTACAGAGGCAGGACTCAGAGCCCACACTTCCGCATGGCCTTTTCTCTTTAGCTAATAAAAATTCAAATACTTCTCAGCTCTGTATAAGCTCTGAGAATTGGGCATTATGACCACCATGGATCAGGCTTTATCTTGAATTTTCAGAACTACTAATCTGCTATGAGCAAGATGATCTCTAAGGTACTAAGTGTGAAGTAGTCTGCTTGTCAGATGTAACCAATGGCTTGTAAGCGTGTGTGCTCTACCGACGTCCACATTTTTGTTTTTATTAAAATCAAATATTCAACTGTTGGCATCACCCAAGTAGTGCCATCACCTTTATTTGTTTACCAGACAGACCATAAGATGATACCGGCCCATTACCCTTGACCTAGTCAACCCTCGACAGAAGACTTAATGATGCTATTTGGGGTGCATTTCCTTGCTGCTTTGCACAGGTGGCTTTCTCATTGTTGCATAGACAGTGATGGGAACATCAGTTATGGTCAGACAATGACTTCCGGGGCATCTTCGGAGTTGCCTGAACAAAAGGGCAAATGATACATAGTTAAGATGCTAAATAAGAAGTTATTTTCAAAGCAAACATTTTCAGTATCTTTTCAACTGTTTAAAACCTCTCTGAGACCTTTGAATGTCACAGAAATTTATAACACAGAGGTTCTGATGAGATTCTATACTTACATATCAAAGAAAATATGCCTATTTCCATATATTTAATTACAGGAAATGCATAAAAATGAAATTAACACTCAAGATGTTCATTTTCAATGGTATGCAGTAATTACTAAATGACAAAATGCATACATGATTTTAGTACAGAAATTAATTCAGACATTGAATTAATTCAGACATTAATCTAATCACTTTGGATAAGAAATTTCAAAACTAGAACATTTGTGGAGTGAAAATTAGCAACCTAATGTTCAAATGTTGGTGGAATCTCAGAGTTAAAAGAACTCTTAAATGGCATTGGTCCAAAATGCATCTAGTGACTGAGATCCTTTTATGACACTCCCACCAAATAATCAACCTTGGATATGTTAGCCACTTTCATCTATAAGTAACTCTAGCTCTTAAAGTATCGACTGTGATCGCCAAGACTCTAATCCACTAAGAGAAGTAGCAGTGTATTATTTGAAGTTTTTCTATGGTAAATAGCAGAAGAATGAGACAAACCCTATTTATAAGAGTTTCTTCAATGTTGGAAACGTGATTTCTCCCATAGCACTGCCACTTCTATTGTCATTTCAGCCGGTGATACTAACTCTAAGGTCTCTATCTGTTTTTACATTGGTAGTCTTATACCCAACCCAATACCTTACACACAATTATACTAGTGATTTGATGTTGATCTTTAGAATATAGACACAATCTAGATAAAAATGTATGGGGGTAGAGGAAGGATTGGTCTACACTTACAAAGTTAAAAAATATATATAGACTATTAAATCTGGGCTCTATTAGTACTAACTTAATAACAGCAGTATTTGAATTCCTAGGGTTAATTTTTTTTCTTACTAATAATAAATGCCAGTTAGAGCTCATATTGATGACAGCCAATACACATAACCTCGGTTGGCGATAAGGAGATTCACCTATTGGGTGACGTCTCCTTCCCATTACAGGCAGCACTGGGACTCAGGCCTGATTCTAGCCCAATTGAAGAATCTCCTCCTTCCACTGGAAACCTCCTTGGCTGGGTCCCAAACCGAAAAGGCATAATTCACTGAAATCCTACAATACAAAGTTAAAGTAACAGTGATGCTTATTTTACTAAAAGATACATCGGCATTTTTAATTTTGTGATGTGTACAAAAATGTTCAAAAGGTAACATCTGAAAAATCTATAAAATACTTTATTATACAAATATCTCTTATAAACAATTTAAAGTCTTATAGCAAATTCAAAATAGCCTCAAGTAGTACAAACCAGCTGTGTCTATGTTGTGGTTAGCCTGTGGTTAACAGTGGTGTCTTTATTGTAGGGGAAGAAAAGATCAAATTGCCTTCCCATATGGAAATCAGAAAGCTTGAGTCTTCGATCCCTACCCTTCCGTGCCTCTCCACTAATGTGGGCTTTCTTTGAGTGGAATCCCATGCCCATCCAGATACCTTTAGATAATCCCTTTGTGTCCCTGTAACCATTTAGTCCAGCCACCCCTATATGATAATGTATTAGATAAGCAATTGGCCTTGGGATAGTTGGTTCATTAGTTAACATCACAATCTGAGTCATCCCATCCTCATGATCTGAGTGAGAGCACTTAACTTGTCTTTATTACCAAAAGGTACTAATAACATCTGCTTTCAGGTAACAGTAGGTTTAGAAGAGATAAGTCATGTGAAATACAATGCCTGACACATAGTAAGTGCTCAGTCAGTGATAACTATTATTGTTTTGTAGATGCTGAGCATTAGTCAACATACATGTGAATGGGAGACAATAAGTATGTGCCTTACACATATCCAAAGTCATTATTACCAATCCAATGATCCACCTTTTACTTCCTACAGTGAATTTATCCACTACATCTGAATTTACATTTCCCTTTCTTAGAGAAAGAACTCTTCCATAAACCTTACTGTTGTCGGTCTTCCTAGAACTCCCTCTTTTTGTTTTGTAACAGTTATAATTATTCTAATTCAGGATTTCACAACCAGGTGCAATGGACATTTAAGACACATGATTCTAAGCTCAAGAAAGACTGTCATGGGCACTGTAAAATGTCCTTCGGTATTCATCCACTAGACAACAACAACAACCTTCCTGTGTTTTGACAGATCTTTTTATGAAGGAAGAAAGGTGGGGAGGAGAGGGAGAAACAGAGAGAGAGAGAGAGAGAGAGAGAGAGAGAGAGAGAGAGCACCATCTCTAGATTGTGCCAAATATCTCCTGGTAAAAAGAGAAGCAAGAAGTTCCCTACTGAAAAGCACTGGCCTAATTACTTTAATAAATATTTTAAATGTCCTCAACCAGTCTTTGCACATTTAATCATTTATAGTTAGAAGAATTTAGATGCACAGTGGACATTCAATAACTCTATCTTGAATAAATTTACATATCTTCAACTATTAATAATACACAAGGGATAGGAAATACAAAAGAATTTCTAACACTTAGTATTCTATTCATAATAAGTAAATATTTATTGGAAGTAATAATAAAACTTAATTATTCAGTTCTAAGAGTTTGATTAGTAGACTGTGGCCATTATCAAGAAAGGGGATTTTATTCAATGATGATCGTATGTAAGCACAGTCCCTGTGGGTTGATATAACTATCTATATAAACATTAAGCTTTAGCTTCCTTGCTCAAGGAAACATAGACTTACCAAAATAGGCCAAGTCTGATTCCTGTAGAGATGAATAAATCAATTGCTTCTACTGACTTTCCATAGAAGGCTAGACTTGCCAAAGGAATGATGATCAAATGTTCCAGTGACACCCAGAAATTATGACATCAGAAGATTCTTTTACATAGCTTCCTGCCTGCTAATGAATCAAGCATCTCAGTTCATAGTTCTGGTAACAAGATGAATGTTTAATAAAAAAAAAATTAAGTATTTTAGAGTTTTGTTCTTGTCAGTGTCTTACTTTCAACATTGCATACTTAATCCACAAAAGCATAACTAATCAACCTGCAGAAACTCACACTCCTTACTCTTCCCCCTCATACCCATTTCCTCTTCATCATTACCTCCCAGACTCCCTGTAACTATCACCAGCAAGTCATCCAGTCTGTCCACACCATTCTCCCAGTCATGAAATTCAGACCCAAGTGTTCTGTCTCTGCACTTGGTCTTAGCAAAAAGGCTGAGAAAAAATTCTGTATCTCTTCTTGCCTGGAATTCATCACGTCTGGGGTCATTTCTTGTCATGCCTGGACCACCTCTTTTTCCTGTTTCATCGAGGCAGCCTTGAAATCCCCAAATGGAGGGAAGAAGATTTGTACACCCTCATTACTCTGGTCCTTGCCCTGGAGTTTCCTTCCTGCTGATCTTATCCTTAGGACTCCTTCTTACCACCAGGTCTGGGCTTCTGCAGCCATAGCCACTTCACCCAACTTCTGCCCTACTTGGACAGGATTTAGTTTAACCCTTAAGATAGACAATATTCCTCAACTTTATAAAAGTCTTGGTAACATCATATTTTACTCGCTCCCCACTGCTGTACTTCAGAACTTAAGTTACAGGAAATTGGCACCTTACCTAGGAATGAAGTTTATGTTGGATAAAAATCTTACCTCTATCTTCTTTCTCTTACGAGGATTATCTGTAAATATATTGATCACAATTTCATCTTAGAGAAAGCTAAGTTTAACTTCCTGTGTCATAGTCAGAAAACTGAAATAATTGCTGCCCATTGTTAGCTAACAAATACTAACATCTAACCAGTTTCTTAAGTTGGTGTGTTTGAGACAAGGTAACAGTGGAAAGATGATGGATTTGGACATCAAAATTGAGTAGCATTGACAGGATAGTAACACTGAAATTCTAAGCAGATCACCAAAAGCTTATATGTAAAATGGCATTAAAACCACAGAGTAAAGTATCTTCAAAGCTACTATTTTTAAGTCCTTTTAGTACTATTTTAGTGGTTTATTTGGCACAAATTGTGTAGTTTCCTATGCAGGTGTGTAATAAAATTAGACAACAGACTTATTAGTGAAAAACAGCAACACTAAGTAATATATCAGAAGACCAAGTGGACTTGGTCTAGAGATGTATCCACAAAGCAATACATACACAAGTATAAATAAAGGATGGGGAAATCTCTAAATATTCCCTCTTGACCATAAGCCTCAAATAATAATCTTTCACATATTCATGAAGCACAAAAGATTATGTTCCTAAGAAAACATGCATAGTATTATACTCCATTCATCCATCCAACATTTTTTCCTGAGACTCTACCGTGAGACACACCATGTTAAATATTAAAAAGAATGAGCATAAACAAACACAGTTTCATCTCTAGTGGAGTTTACAGAAAAGATGAATTCTAGATGAGAACAGTCAATCTAAAGTAAAAGATAAATAGATATTAACTATGTAGAAAGGAGTGGGGAAAGACATCTGGTTGGTTAGGTAGGGACAGAGCAAACAGCAGCATATCCAAAGGTCCTTTGTCAGTAAGAAAAAATAGATTCAAAAGGCTGGCAAAACACAGCATAGAAATGTAGACCAAGAGACAAATACAGGCTCTCTCACTGAGAAGTTAAAAGTCTGTCTGTCCGAGGAGAAGGAGATGAGGAGTAAACAGATCTTCAAAGGGCATAAAGTTCTAGTAGGTAGAAAAATAAATTTTAGAAACCTACCGAATAACATGGTAATTATAATTAATGTGTTCTAAGTTCCAAGTTGATAATAAAATTTCAGTATTCTCACTATAAAAAATGTAAGTGTATAAGGTAATATATGTAAATGTCATTATCCCATAACATGAACACATACCAGCTGCATCCAGTAAATGTGTGCAATTATCATTCATCAATTTAAAATAAACCAGCAATGGGTCAAATAATGGCAGCCTGTCAGCCTAGGTGCCAGACAGAAGATAACACCCTAGACAGTCCAAAATGACATATATTGTATGCAGAAGATGAACATTTGTTCTTCAATAACACTGAAAAATTAAAGGTGATTGTGTCTACAGTATTACAAAGTTGTTCCTGGTTTGTTCAGACTTAGGTCCAAATTTAGGTACTACAGGCCACTACACAGTACTCATGGCAGCAGCTGACAAGACTCTGTTATTAAAAGCTTAAAGGGCAATGACCTACATTGTTGGGAGGAACAATAGTCTTCCTTCTTGAGACAGGGTCTCACTATGTAGCTTTGGCTAGCCTAGAGCTCTCTCTGTAGTCCAGGCTGGCCTCAAATTCACAGAGATTCACCTGTCCACTTCCCAAATTACAAAATTATAGACAAGTGTCACCATGCTCAGCCTGGAAAAGTAATGACCTGTAATGCAGACCATCTATCTAGCTAATGGACTGTGTGCTATAGAGAGAGGCGGGGAAACAATCTTACAGTCAGTCAGTGTTTCCTACTGACTGTCAAGTTACACAACAGATGAATTCAGGAATGGCAGTGTACAAGAATAAACGTGGATGAGTGACCACAAAATCAAATTGTATTTAAATGACACCTTAGGAAGCCATAGAAATATAATTTCCTCTGATTATATTTTATTCTCCTTACGCCCCTGCAGAGGATTTTCAGTGACATCCAGTACTGAATGTGTTTTATTGTGGCTCCTTAAACTATGGGGTCATGTAAACACATGAAATATTTGACAGTCATCAAGGGTTTCTAAACACAACAATCAGAAATTAATTCAAAATCAAATACACATGTTATAAACTTGACATGTGTTTGTCACTGCTTGCCTATTGCATGCCAGGTAATTTCACTGTAGCCTTCATTCTGAGCATACAGCATGCACACTTTGTATGACACACACCATCAAGACACACAATGTCAGAAACACCTCAACTCAGGACTGAGATTGTAAGTTATCAATTGTCATGTCTCTACTGTGTGTGCAAAATTTTCAGCTTCTTATAGAAACACAGTGGCTTAATTACAAAAACCAATTTTTAATATTTTCCTATTGTCATCCCTCAGCATGGATCAAATAAGTATATTTTTGGATTGTACCATGTCAGAATGCTTGACTTCTAAAATTGATGTTTCAGTTACTGACTTTAATTTTATTTTTAAAAAATAAATAAATGTGGGCTGGAGAGATGGCTCAGCGGTTAAGAGCACTGACTGTTCTTCCAGAGGACCTGAGTTCAATTCCCAGCATCCACATGGCAGCGAACAACTATCTGTAATTCCAAGATCTGACACCCTTATACAGTTATACATGCAGGCAAAACACCAATTCACATAAAAAAAATAAAATATTTATTAAAAAATAATTAAATGAATTTTCCCTTGGAATTAAAATTTCTAACAATTGCTGAAACTCTACATATGAACATAAAGATCAATTACAGATCAGTCAAAGCAGCCTAATTGGTTTTTCTCCATTTCATTCCTTATTTCTTGCCCAGAAGCCTAAAGAATTATTTATTCTTAAAATGGAATAACTTAACCAAGACACAGTTATTCATGTTGATTGTTCTATATAAATATTTCTATGGAATATGGTGTATACTTTTAATCTGTTATTTTTATTGTTTTATAACATTAAATATATTTGTCCTTATATATTCTGTGTTCTTTATTTCAGGGGTATTCATTAACCTTTTTTTAAAGATTTATTTATTATGTATACTGTATACAGAAGAGGGCACCAGATCTCCTTATAGACGGTTGTGAGCCACCATGTGGTTACTGGGAACTGGAAGAGCAGTCAGTGCTCTTAACCTCTGAGCCATCTCTCCAACCCATCTATTCATTAATCTTATGCTGAGCCATTTTACCTCTCCCATTAATATTATTTTTAGGAGCCTCAAAATTTTTACTTTTCCCTCACCATTCTCTGTGATTACTGCAAGCCTTTCCTCTGTATCAGTAATTTGATTTCATTATTCTAGTCTGCTTTTTCCATAATTTTAAAACTTGTTCATTAATCCTTAAGGCTCTTTTGTCTATAACTGATTTTCTCATTTCTTTTATGTCAAATCAGCCTGTAATTTTTTAAATTAGGATCTAGTTACTGTGTTCATATTTTTATATTGCTCCATAGTAAATTCCCTTTTCTCCTTAACTTAGGTTTTTATCTCATATCATGTGCTTCATCCATCCATCATATATCATCTTCCACTATTTCCCATCCCTTTTCCTTTATCTTATACCAATGGCTTTTTCTGTTGTCCATATTTACCATGTAAAATCTCATTGAATCTATTTCTTCAGTTATCTGATACAATTTTACCCCAAACTCTCAATAACTTCATACCAAAAAAAAAAAAAATGTCTTGCTTGTAAGACTATAGGCAACCTGCTACAAAACTGTTTCCATCTTGGTTGATCTAGATGTCCCTGCCCTGAGGTCCTGGAGTGACTGGTGCAGAGGGCTCTACCTTACCTGCCCATTAAGTAGACACATTTGAGTCACTCCAGACTGAAGTTATGACGAAACTCGTAAGGACTTTCTTACAACTCCTTGCTGTTATGTGGCTTCTGGAGAATGGCAGGAGCTCCAGCGTGGGCAGAGTTCTGCAAAGGCCAGAAGAGCAAATGAGTTGGCACCTGATTATTATTCCCACCTAACTACATTACAACTTACGTATTTGTCTAAGTTTTGTAAATTTTGAATGAGGATTCTACATTAAGACACAACATAACTGACTATACCTTCACCACTGACTGTATGCTTCCCAAATAGCAAGGAAGAGTAAGTCCAGCAATTTCAAATTTTTCTTGACTAAAATCTGCCCCTTAGTTATAAGAGATTTAAGAACAAAGGTGCAAGACATCCCAACAATATGTAATGATAAATAACTGAATCACAAATTCTAGTTGTTATTTAATGAAAACTCAGAGCCAGATATTGGGGAAATGCTGGAATATCAAGAGTCCTCAGCCTGGCTCATCACTCCTACAGATTACCCCAGTGTCTGTCTACATCTGCCTTAAATATCTTCTTTGCCCAGTTATTTCACTTCCTGGTTCAACTCTGCATCATAATCCTAGAATTAGGATTAAAGGTGTGAACTACTTCTGTTTGCTTGTTAGGCCTTGAACTCACAGAACGGAAAGATCTCTGTGTTCTGAGTAATGGGATTAAAGGCGTGAGTTACCACTCTCTGATGCTCAAGTAACTTGACTGTGGGTGAATCTGTTCTCTGATATTCCAGGCTGATTTTATTAAACATAAAATATATCACCACAAGTAACCCAGTACAACTTCAAATTTTACCTATTTTCAAAAATGTGTAATAACAAACTTATTTATCTTGTTGACAAAATAAGGTGTTCAAACCAATCAAACGTTGTGGCTCATATTACAACACATTAATAGAAAGTCGAATTTAACTTTTGTTAAATCAAGACTAACAGCTTTGTAGTTTCTCAGAATTTTGTGGGAAAAAAACCCCACTAATTCTATTTTGTGTGTGGAAGAAAGATGTGAACATGGAGTGTTTTCCTTAATCATTCTTTGTCAGATCCCAGAGCTCACAGATTCACCTATACTCCAGAGATCCTCCCTTCTCCAAATCCAGGGTTATTACAGGTTACAGGTTTCTCTGTAAGTACTGGGGACTCGCATTTAGGTCCCAGGCTTCTGTGACAAGCCATCTCACCAGCCTAAATTTTTAATTTTGGTATTAAATGAAATCTCATTTAATTTATTCAGTAAAAATTCAGTTTGTGGGAGCGCTCTCTGTTTTTGTTTTTGTTTTTTTAATCCTGTCTACGTACATACATCAAGTACCTTAACTTTGAACCCATCTGTTTTACCTTACACCCTTGTCCACTGAATATTATTGTTCTACCTGTCAATGCCACATAATATTTTAGGTCGTGTCTTTTGAGTAAGTGATGTGTGTCTTCAATTACATTGCCAAGGTTCTGAAGCTGGATTTATGTCTTAATTGCTTTTTAATTCTCCAGAAACTTTAAAAGTTAGTTTGAGGAGTATATCGCTTTGGCCTCTAAAGACTGTGCCATTTCGTCGGGTGTACCTAGCTCGAGTTGTTCCAGGAAAAGCCTATTTGTCTAGGGTTTTTCTGCGCTCCTGACATTCGTTAAATAACGACACCAGGGCAGCATCCCGAGGACTTTGACCCACCGACCTGGGCTTCCCATAGACCGTGATCTGTTTTAAAGACCCTTCCTTAAAATGCCACTGCGAAACCTAGTTACCTAGTTACCCGTCAGTTACCCGGGCCTCCGGTGCTGCAGATGCCCAAGGATGTTGAGAAGGCAGCTAGGATTTACCTGCCGGAGGTCTAGTCGCTATGGTAACGGCTAGCCGCAAATGCGCTTGCGCGGGAAAACCCTGACTCTTGAAGGAATTGGGGTTTAACGACAGCAGCGACTTGCGACAGCAACGTGACTTACGGCCGCCCCTCTTAGAGCGTCGTTGGACTCGAATGGGAGGGCGGGAGTGCGAGCGGGAGTGCTCCTGCAGGTCCTCGGGGCAGGATGACCCAGTCGGTGGTCGTCCAGGGTGAGCTACCCATCCTCGTCCCCCGGCTCGCCGCGGAGCCCTGTCACCTGCTTGCCTTTCTAATGTCCTTTTCTCTCTTTCTTGCTGCTGGCTGCAGTCGGGCAGTGCGGAAACCAGATCGGCTGCTGCTTCTGGGACCTGGCGCTAAGGGAGCACGCCGCTGTCAACCAGGTACCTACCCGCGAGCCTGAGCCTGACCCCGGGCGGGCCTGCCAGCAGAGAAGGACGAGTTCACTTGAGGTTTGGGTCTCGCTGCGGAGCCCTGGCTGAACTGGAACTCGCTGTGTAGACCACGCTGGTCTCGAACCTGCAGCGATCCTTCTGGCGAATTGCCACTACCGTGCCCAGCTCGTAGGAGCGTTTTTATCTGTACCATAAGTTGCATAGAATCTTCTCATGCGGAATGTAGGTAGTTTCTTTTTAAACCCACTTTGCTGTAAGTCACAGGCAGAAGGCGCTAGTCAAAGACTTTTTTTTTTTTAAGTTGCTTTTGAAGGGCAGTATGTGCTATAGGTAAAAGCACTATAAAATAAATAACACACCAGACGATGAAGAATCCCAAAAAATTCTCACTTGGTGTACCAGCTGTATAATCCTACATGGCATACTTTTTTCATCTCTCTCTCAAATTTAATCAGGAGTTCTATTGGTATTTCACTCTTTGAACAAAATTGAAAGAACCAACTTAGGTTTCTTTGTCTAAGAGCCCCATATTAACCCCTTTATTGTTATAGAATTACTAAAACTAAAAGGACCTTAGAGAAACTAAAATACTATAGTTTGTCTTGTTTCTAGAAAGGAATTTATGACAATGCGATCAGCAGCTTCTTCAGGAATGTGGATACGAGGTAAGGGGATGAGAGCCTGTCCTAGCATTGTGAGTCTCTCTTTTCTGTCAGCAAGTTGACAGGGCCATGGGAGCAGTGGCAGGGATGGTGTGTGTCACCTTTGAAAACCTATTCTCAAGTCACATTTCTTGTCTGCCAAACAGCAGGCTTTCTTGACTGGCTTCAGTGAGGAACAAAAAAGAACATCTAAAGAGACTCCCATTAACTTTGAAATGACGTTTCAGTCAGAGAAACATTTTCACTGAGCGTACTATGTCATATATCAAGTAATGGCCAGCTTTTGAAAGATTATTCTGCTGATTACTAGACTTTAGAACAGTGTTTTTCAACCTGTGGATCTCCTTTCACAGGGATCACATGTCGTTTATCTTCCATATCAGAAATGAACACTATAATTCATAACAGTAGTAGCAAAATTAAAGTTATGCAGTGACAACAAGAATAATTTTATGGTTGAATGTCACAACAATAATAGGATCTGTATTAAATAGTCACAGTAGTAGAACCATTGAGAACCACTGTCTTACAATGTGCTGAAAAGAAAAAACAAATGTGGAAACTGCTTACACCATATATTACTTTTTGTTTAATATATTGATGTTATATTCTTTTACCTGAAAGAGTAATTTGACATTTGAGATATACCCGTGGGCCTTTAATGTTAAGTTACTAAGTTTATTTATTTTCAAAATACTTTTTAAAACCAACTATGGTGGACTTGTGCTGACAAGAACAATTAATACCGAGCTTTGATCCCAACTGGTAGAATTTAGTCTGAGTTTGCTGTCTTCCCGGGAAACCTGCCTGGTCTTTGTTTTGTTGGTGAATCCCAGAGCCTCCTGTTTAGGCTCACACATTTTGCTACTGTTCTCCAGGACAATCCGATTAGTCAGATTCACAGAAATAGAGGGTTAAAAACTGAAAACTCATTGTTAGTGATGGGCAGTATGAACCCTGGCCAGGTGCCCCTTCCGCATCATAAACACATTTTGAGGAAGAAAGCTACCAAAGCTACATGTTAATCAGAAGGTTGGTTATTTGAAAACATGATGTCGTCAGATTAAGGATTCGGTGACTTTCCACAGTGGCCAGAAAAACTGAGATTGTAAGGAGGAGGCTGTCACTTAGAACAGTTCACCTATCTGAGGCCCACACATCCTCTCTCCCTTGGATCCTTGTGCTCAGATTTGTCTGTGTGACATTTCTTCACATGCTTCCCCTGCTGGTTTCACTTCCACACCTTCCTTTTTTGATAGCTGCACCTTCGATTATTACAGAGTTGAGTGGAACTAGATAGGAGACCATGAGAGAGGTCTAAGAGACTGGCAGAGGTGGGGGCAAAGGTCACAGGACAGCAGAAAGGCAGCTTGGAGATAGGGCAGGGAATCAGGGAGACAAACAACAAAAGCATGTTTGAGAAATGACATAATGAAACCAAATTACTGAAGTTAATAAAATTTATTACATACTCGATCTTAAGATTTGAGTTTTCTTTTTTAAGAAGGCTGTCGTGTAATTCTTATCTACCTTGTGGGTCAGATACTTTTAAATGAACACTTTGGGCTGTCCTCAGACTGGAGTTTGGAGAGGAGAGAAAAGTGTGGACATCTTGCTCTTTCTTATGCTGTCGGTACCAGCCTCTGGCCCACAGGGTTAAAACCCAGAACTCATGTTTGTGTACGCCAGCTCATCAAATTAATCCTTTTTAGTAACATGATAGGAATATGCCAATAGTAGAGGTTGGCACAAAACAACAGATAACAAGTGCTTTTCAGAACATAAGATCTTACTGCAGGTACTGATCTGCCTCCATGGATAATAGGCATATAAACAAATGGGGATGACTGTATTTAAACAACGTTCTATTCAGCACATCAGGCAGGTAATTGGAGTTGGCCTGGAGAATATGGTTCATTTCGTACTGTTCTGTAGTAACTGTGCTTAGTCAGTCAGCTTCTCCTGTAGTCTCTGTCTTGTGAATTATATTGACCCATATACTATGTCTATTCATAGATGGTAGATTTTTCACTACCATTCTAGAAATGGCCTGAGTGGTGTGTAATGCTTATATCAGTTGAGGTGTTTGGCTGCAGCAGAAAGCCTAATTAACAGTAACTTTAACAGGAGCGATACCCATTTTTCTCACAAAACTGGAAATGCCTCAAAGACAGAGACTGAGGCTGGCAAGATGGCTGCTCAGCAGGTCCAGGTGCTTGGTGCCAGGCTGAGGGCTTGAGTTTGATTTCCCTGGATCAGTATAATAGATAGGGAGCTGCCTTATTGTGTGAATGAAATAAACTCTACCAGCCCTGGATGATCTTATGACCTTTTCTCAATTTCTTTGTGTTTCAGAGTGGTTGGCGATGGTGTCAGTATTTCCAAAGGAAGAATATCTTCTTTAAAAGCACGAGTAAGATACTTACTCTGGGATTCTTACTTTGTAACATGGCAGTAAAATTTGAGTTAAGTGTTTGTCTGCAAGTTTGTTTTGCTCTCCTGGTTGTCGGCGAGTAGTCTTTGACTATAGAAAAAGAAAGGCTAGCCAGGGTTGGAGGTGCACACATCTTTAATCCCAGCACTCCACACAGAGGCCGGCCAATCTCTGAGTTCCAGGCCAGCCTGGTCTATAGGGCAAGTGCTTTCTCAGTGACAGCACTCCTACGGGAACATGCTCATTTATCCTTTCCTAGTGCTGTCCATTACCTTCCACCCTGCTCACTGTTACAGTGGTAAGAAATGTATGTGGAGAGCTGGCATCCCAAACGTTAGCAAGAAAGAGACTATAACGTCTCCTAGACTACTAATTATATGTAGAGTCTTAGGGTAACAGACACACAGAATGTTGTGAATCCTGTATCCTGGCTACTGTCACATAGCTCTAGAAGCAAATACAGACTTCTGTATTCCTGGAACAGTTTTGAATGCAGATGGGGGATGCCTAAGCAAAGAATCAAAACTACTCTCAACATTTAGTTCATTCACAAAGGAAGACAAAAACCAGGGGCTTGATATGTCTGAGGAAAGATCAGAACTAAGTAAGTTACCAGAGTAACTAAGACAGTGATGATCTGTCCAAGCTGGCTTCAGCCGGAGCCCAGATTGCAGCCAGTACACAGCATATTATTTCCCCTGCCAGCCAGCAGCGCGGTCAGGCAGTGTGGCTTACTCAGCTGTAAACTTCCCCAGACCCTATCAACTCTCGTTTGGAACAAGACCTACATAATTTTTATTACAATCTTACACAATTTGTAATCCTACATATAATTTGTCTTTTCAGTCAAGACTGTCTTGTTGGTGCAATGTCTGCATTTAAGGTAAAAATTGCATATTGTTCAATATACCCTTGAAAATCTTTAAAATTAACCAATACATGTCCTTGCGTAGTCTGGTTTACGTAAAGAAAAAAAAAGAACATTTATAAAACATAGTTGTAGGGACTACAGAAATGGTCAACATCATCTGTGCTGCAGCTCTTGCAGAAGACCAGAGTACAACACCTAAGGCTACAGCCCCAGGGTCTCTGGCCTCCTAGGACAACCATAGTCATGTGTACACACACACACACAAAATCAATTGGTTTTTGAGATGAGATTTCTCTATGTGACAGCAGCTCTTGCTTTCCTGGATCTCACTCTGCAGACCAGGCTGGCCACAGAAATCTATTCGCTTCTGCCTCCTGAGTGGTAGCCACCACCACCAGCAATAATAAATTAAAAAAAACAAAAAACAAAACAGTTACATGAGGCTGGAGAGATGGCTTCAAGGATAGGAGCACTGTCTGCTCTTTCAGAGGACCCAGAGTGTGATTCCCAGAATCTACATAGCAGCTCTGCTACAGGGTAGTCAGTGCCCTGGCCTGGCCTCCTCAGGAACTAGGCATAAACAAAATGCACAGATATGATACATGCATGCAAAACACCAATCCACAAAAGTAAAAATAATAAATTGTTTAAAATCTTCCCATATCCTGCTTCAGTCACCTGAGTGCTGAGATTACAGCCATGTGTCACCATGCCCAACATATTTGAAAAATAATTTAAATAATACAGTCTTTGGAACATCTGTTATATATCTTTGTGTTTCTATTGCTGTGATAAAAGTAATGTTGGAAGGAAAGAGTTTATTTACTTACATGTCCATATCATAGTTCATCATTGAAGGAAATCAGGACAAGAACTCGAGGTAGGATCCCGGAAGCCGGGAGTAAGACTGCTCACTGGCTGGCTTCCTGCCTTGCTCAGCCTACTTTCCCATCATCCAGGACCACCGGCCAGGAGTGGCTCCACCCACAATGCAGTGGGCCTTCCTAGTCTGTGAAGACATTTTCTCTATTATGATTGACTCCCTCAATGGACAAAAACAACCAGACCAATCTTTAAAAGCATATAGTTAAATCATACAGATTTGCAGAATTTATTTATATGTGTGTAAATTGTAACTCCGTTTTAGGTAGCACTCCTTAAATACCTAACTTGCATAGCGTTTGGTGGTTGAGAGTCTGCCTTTCTGCAATCTGGCTTAGGTCTCAGCTCTACCACTTTTAAGTTATCTGACTTCCCCCAGGATCATTTTCCTCATATGAAATGAAAATGACAGAACTGTGCACAGCATTGTGTGGTTAGGTCAGTAAAGTGTTTAAAAAACAGCATGGACTAGGCTGGAGCAAAAGGAGTTGCTATTTCAGACCATGAATTTTAAATAACTAGGCCCAAACACATAGGAACCATTACATTCAACACATTTTTACCAATAAGAAGTAAGTTTGTTTTTCATCTCTTGTAAATCATGTTTTGTGGTTTGGCAAACTCTTGGAAAGCATTTTCTGCATCTTTCTGGTCATGGAAGCATTTTTCTTGCATAAAGTACCAAATACTTAAAGAAGCAGAAGATGGTGGATGAGGCAAAACTTAATAACACAGTTCATTCAACTTTTGAAGCATTAGTTGTGACATGTACTTAGACTTTGTCATAGAAAAGAATTGGACCATTTCTCTTGGCTAATGGCAGCTTTAGGCATTGCAATTTACTACATCCCTTCAATTTGCTGAGCTGGGATTCAAAAAGATGTTGTGGATCAGACCACCAGCAGGCCTACACTAGTGATTATGAATTATGACTGTGAGGGGGGGGCATATTTGGCTTTGGAAAGTGTTTTGAAACTTCTCAGTCCACTCCAATATGTTGCTGCCAAGGAAAAGAGAAGACAATAGTTCAAAACAACAATTTGTTTTCATTTGGAGCAGCTCCTGGGGTGCATGGTATTCAAGCTTATTCACTTTCCAGTGTGTTTTAAATGTTGAATGGCTTTTGCATGGCCCACATTAAATTTGTTGAACTTTTCTCGGGAAAGTAAAGAAGGAAGCTAGGAGGAGGGGGCACATGGTCCTATTGCTAAACTATTCGTTGCATCTCCTTATCTTTTCTATTTTTATTTCTTAGTGTAGATTATCTACCATGTCAGTATGTCAGAGGTAATGGGTTTGACTGCATTATTAAAGTGAAGGCCTTGTCCTCTGTAACATATGCCCAGTGCCTTAGCTTTAGAAGTTCACTCACTTGAACTGGACATTTCTTGGCTATAATTGTTCCATTCTCATTCCTAGAGAGCTGGTCAGAATTGCCTTCTAGATCTCTAAGGCCCTAATAGAAATCCTTCAGTTGAAAGGATTATTGGGTTACTGGCCCCTTTTGAAGTACAATTTGATGTGGGATGTTTTTGTGTATGCTGTGAATACCATTGGGTAATAAAGAAATTGTTTTGGCCTATGGCAGAGCAGCTTAGAAGCGGTTAGGAAATCCAAGCATAGATAAAGGGGAAGGAGAGCAGAGTCAGAGTCCAGCTGCCCAAGAAGCAATATGTAATGGAGTACAGGTAAACCAAGGGGCCATGTGGCAAAACAGATTAATAGAAATGGGTTGATGTGAAATGTGAGAACTAGCTAGCAATATGCTTGAGCCATAGATTGAACAGCATGTAATTAATATAAGCCACTGAGTCATTATTTGGGGCTAAGCAGCAGCGGGGCTAGGCTGGGCCAGATGGGTCAGAAATTTATTACGATAAGAATTAAGAGTTTAAAATGTACTTTTTCATTGGATTCTATCTTTTTGAGCTGGTTAAAATTGTCTTTTTAGTGTTGCACGAATTCTGATTATATTGAAAAAAACTCAGAGCCAGATATGGGGAAAGGCTGAAATATCAGAGAGAGGAAACACCACAGTCAAATCTTATTCAGCTATTGCTCAGGCTGACTCCTGATCGATAAATACCCTTCTCGCCTAAGTAACCCATTCAGGTTAGGATTAAAGGCATGAGCTACTTTATTTGGTAGTGATCCTTGAACTCACAAAAACACAGAAAGATCTCTGTCTCTGGAGTTATGGGATTAAAGGCATAGGCCACCTCCTGGCTTTCCTTTGTGTGCCATTGGAGGCCAGCTGTTTGGCCTTGTCCTCAAAGCTGAAGAATTTCCTGAGCTATGTCTGCTTAGTTTTTGACTGTGGATGGATCTCTTGATATCCCAAGTTTTATTAAGTATGTAGCATATCACCACATTTTAGTTCTTAAAGTAGATTGCATAAAGAAAAATTTTAATTAGCCTTAAATTGTGAGAAAGAGCAATATAACTTACAGTTCATGAATTCCTTAATTTATAAATTAGTAGAGAAAATATACTAAACTAAAATTCTCTTTTCAGGCTGTTTTGATTGACATGGAAGAAGGGGTCGTGAATGAAATTCTCCAAGGACCACTAAGAGATGTGTTTGATAGCAAACAGCTCATCACTGATATTTCTGGCTCAGGAAATAATTGGTGAGAACATACGAATGTCATTTGACAATGTTGGAGATGTTCACTGCCCGATCCTAGTAGGCCCTGCTGCAGTGAAAGCACAGTTTGCCACACAAAAGTACCAGCCCTTTAATTGATGATGCTTTATGATGCCCAGAAGCTGCCAGGATTTACCCCTACTTCTCCTTTTTTTTTTTTTTTAAGTAGAAAGTTAATCATAAAAAGTTTATATGCTAAATTCTTAAAGGTTTTAAGTACTTTTAAAAACTCTTTGTGTTATCTGATTCTTCAATTTCTTTGTCTAAATCAATAGAGTTAACAGGAAGATAATAAGCCAAGACAGGATCTTCCTGTCTAAGCTGATGCGCCCAACAGTTAAAGACGCCACACTGATTTGTTGTTGCTCTTGCTTTAAAAACTAAGTCACTTTATGTTGTTTGTTCAGATGTATAGTTTATAAAACATGAATTTGAATTCCATGTGTCAGGAGACCAGGGATAGCCAGTCACTTAAGAAATGAGCCTCCCTGACCACCTGCCTATCCTTTCTCTGGTTGTATATAACTTGTTACATAATGTTAGCATTGTACTAAGCTACATGTAATGAGGAAATAATTTTATTTCGTGATACTCCAAGATTTGATTAGCAAAGACAACTTAGACTCTTCACTATCATTTTCAACCATTTGCCATTTCATCTAATAATGTGATGTGATCAATTTTTCCTATTTTTAACCAGATTGTGTAATTCAGGGAATACAGTGGCAAGAAAGGACAGTGTAGTATTTCAAAGTCCTGGAAGTGATCCTATTCGCAAAACCTTTAATCACAAGCTGAAGGCAAAGCTGTTGACAGCTTGATAGGAAAAAAATTAAGCTAAGTGAATTTTAGGTTGGAGTTTGCCCATGTTTACAAAGTAGTTTGAAATTTTTAATTACCTGTTGAGTTGACCTTATTCTGTTTATTAATATGTAAATTCACTGCAATTCAGAGTTTAGTTTAAATGGAAACAAAAATTATAACTTGAACTCTTATTTTTTTATAATTTATCTGGAGAAAAATTAAAAATAAAATTAGAAAACAATAGTTAGTGCCCATTACTAGCTTATAAGGATATTTGCAAATTATTGGTATGTCATTTATATAAATGTGATTTATTACATAAAAGAATAGATTTTTTAGTACAATTTAAATCATTTTTCCATTTTTCTTCAATATTTAGAGCATAAACAATAAAATCATAAAGTAATACATCAAGGATTTTTTTTTTTTTTTTTTTTTAATCTGTGTTCTTATTTTCAGGGCTGTGGGTCACAAAGTTTTTGGAAGTCTTTACCGGGAACAGATTTTAGAGAAACTCCGGAAGTCAGCAGAGCACTGTGATTGCTTGCAGTGTTTTTTCATCATACACTCCATGGGAGGAGGTAGTAGTCACTCATTTCTCTGTCATGAAATTACATGCCAGTGGAAATTCATTTTGCAAATATAAGTCTTATTTTCAGACCTGATGCTTGCTAATCTGAGCTAGCAGGCATGTCCAACCTTTTCACATTGAGACACAGTGTCAACCACAGAGTTTGTGCTCAAGGACAATGCACAGAAAAACAACTCATGATGTCTCATTTTGTGTTGGACCCTATTCATGGCTAGCCTGAGGTACACATGACCCATGAGTTTGAGCATCAGAACCTACATTAAAAAGCTGGATGTGTTGGCCTATATTTGTAATTCCAGAACTAGGGAGCAAAAGACAGATGGGCCCCTGGAACTCACTGGACAACCAGCTCTAGGCCAGTGGGACACTATCTCAAGTGAAATGATACTTGAATGATACCTGACATTATCTTTGGCCTCCATATGGGGCCCACATATACAGTGTATGAGCCTACATAAAAAGGAGCATGTGCACATATATAAAAAATTGTGCAACTGTCACTATTAACCAATTTTTCTTTTTTAATGAGTTTTGAGTCTTTTTCTTTTACTTGTAGATTCTCTTGTAATATTTCAGTCACACTCCATTATGAATACACTTTTGAAAAATGATTGTTCCTTTATCCCAAGTGGAATTGAGCTTTTCTAGCATGTTCTTATGTGGCTTGCCATTATGAGGCTACTAATACTCTTTTATTAACCACCTTCAAACTGTCCCACGCCTCCCTCTAATAAGAAAACTGAAAATTAAAAGAAATAATGTCAGCTGGTTCCTTAAAAACCACTCATTTCATGGTACCTAATTGCTGGGCTTGAAGCGTGGTTTTTGCCACGTTGTTGTTTACCCAGATGGGTCTGTAATTTGGAATGGAAGTGTTTCCCCCCCCCCCCATTCATAAAACAGAAACAAGATAATGTGCTAATATTAACAAAGTTTGGAAGAAAAATTAACATACTTTACTTCCTAAAACTGAGATCAAGTTTTACATTCTGAGGCTTGCAAGATAACATTGCCATACCCAAAGTTTCCAGTGAAGAACCAGGTAGAAGCAAACAATTAAATAAAGGCCTTATGTCTTAGATTAATGGCTTGTGTTGGCTGCCCATAGCCCTCCTGGTGGACATAAGTAAAAGCTTTGGCTCCACACTTTAACCACAATAAATTTTATATATGTGTGTGTGTGTGTGTGTATATATATATATAAATTATATGTATGTATGTATATATATAAATTTTATTACAGCAGAGCATATACACACACTATAAAACACAATTCAAAAGACCACTTATCCTTACCACATTTGATTCTTTGCTGCTTTCTCCTGTTTCAACTTAAAAACACTCTTACCAACTTCATTACTGGCTTCATGAAACTAAGTTATAAGATTCACTTTTTTTCTTTTTTTTTAAAGATTTATTTATTTATTATGTATCCAGTATACAGAAGAGGGCACCAGATGTCATCATAGATGGTTGTGAGCCACCATGTGGCTGCTGGGAATTGAACTCAGGACCTCTGGAAGAACAGTCAGTGCTCTTAACCTCTGAGCCATCTCTGCAGCCTCACATTTTTCCTTTTTTAAACTTGAAAATTTTTTGAATTTGTATAAATGTGACTTTAAACATCCAAGTTTTGAATGAGATTTCCAGAGTTTCTTCTTTTAGATAAGTAATGATAACATGTTGTGTTTAAGCTTTGTAAACAAAGTGGACATTCTGTATTGGGTGTTTGATGGTGCTTGATGACTTGATAATTTTCTGTGTCTTTGGGACAGAACATATCTTGAGACCAAAGCTGTCAAAATAGATTTTTGTTTTGTTTAAATCACTTACTATCAGAAATACTGGATGCTATCTTAGTGGAATTTTTTATATTCAGTTTTTTGTTATCTAATGACTTAAATACAAAAAAAAAAAAAAATAGAAAAAAGCCATTTCAGACTTGTGCTCAGAGCCTGAGATGGAGTTCTTGACTTGAACCCTGACCACTTGCCTGTGATCTTCCTGAAGTGAAAATTACACCTCCAAATAGAACATTGTGGGTTCTTCATAAATACACTTCAAACCATTTGTGTTGTTTTCTTCTTAAAATTTAAATTCTCAGGAACAGGATCCGGACTTGGCACATTTCTGCTAAAGGTGCTTGAAGATGAATTTCCAGAAGTGTACAGGTTTGTGACAGCGGTTTATCCTTCCAGCGAGGATGATGTCATCACTTCACCTTATAACAGCATGCTGGCCATGAGGGAACTGAACGAGCATGCAGACTGTGTGCTGCCCATTGACAACCAAGTAAGAAATGGTACTGGACTCCACATATACATTTAATTCTGTGTCATGCCTTCATGTTTGAGCATGCTCTTCAGTTTTCAGCCTTCTCCATCTAAGAGAAAGAATAAGTGAATTGTTTTTTTTCTTGCCTATTAAAATATTACCTAAGTCATTCACTAATAGTTTCTCATCCATTATTTTTTTTTTCCCAAGTCTTTATTTGACATCATTAGCAAAATTGATCTTGTGGTAAATTCTGGAAAGTTGGGTACAACTGTGAAGCCTAAGAGTCTAGTTACTTCGAATGAGGGGGCTGTTAAAAAACGCCACAAGAAGCCTTTTGATGCAATGAACAACATTGTGGCCAATCTACTCCTCAGCCTGACAAGGTAACCCTCTCAGGACACTGGCAAAGTCACTGTGCCTCTGTGATGTCTACATTTAGTGGTGTTTTATTCCTCTGTTAGATTTGGGGACACTGTGAAATCCAGCCCTTGTACGTGTTGAACCACTGAGCTACAGGCCCAGCCCAGTCCAGTTTATTACTTGTTCTAAGTGTAGGAACTTCTTTTATTGCTTTCAGTCCAGATTTCTCTGACACTTTTTTACTAGTTCTTTGAGAATTTCTGACAACATAATTGGTCATACTCATTCTCCTAGTTCCTCCTCCTGCCCAACTTTATATCTATTTTTTGTTCCTATCAAGACAATTTGTGCTGCCCAAATACCCAGTGTGTGAGGTATTGTCGTGTGATGGAGTGACGAGGCAGCCTTTCTCCAAGTGTGTTACTTGGAGCACTAGTGCAAGTTACATGATGAGTAGTCTCATGGCAGACATCGGCCACCTTTGTAAATACAGCCTTGCCAGTGGATCCAAAACATTGCCATGACCTGGGGCTCAAAATTCTCAAGCATGTAAGATTATGATTTTATGATTATGAGTGTACTAATCAGACCCTCAATAAATTTAATGAAGTTTCCACAATAAGTAATTGACCTATATGTGTTTAACTCAATAGAAAGTCTGTTTTAAAAAGATACTTTTGCATGTATAATAGATGTTGCTTGCACATTAGAAATATAGAAATAAGAATTGCTAGGCACTGTTGTATCTTAAGTAGCCTTTTGTATGACTGCCCATGATAGTGAATTTCAGTGATTCAGAAGCCAAGACTCCGTTCTTCTCTGATCAGTGTAACAAAGAATCTGAGAAAATAACCTGCTGAATTACTGTTTTTAATTGAAAATATCTCCTTATTCTAATGTTTACTGTTTAGCTCTGCAAGATTTGAAGGATCCCTTAATATGGACTTGAATGAGATCAGCATGAACTTGGTTCCTTTCCCTCAACTTCATTATCTTGTGTCCAGCCTTACACCTCTGTACACACTGGCAGATGTTAACATTCCCCCTCGAAGGTAAGGGAGAGCTGGGTCACACCTCTGTTCACACTGGCAGACATTAGCATTCCCCTGCAAAGGTAAGGGAGAGCTGGGTTCCATTTTCCTGCGAACTTGAAGTGAAATTTCAGTGGAAAAAAGTTTATATTAACTTAGATTATTCATATCATTATATTGGTGAGAGTCATATAAAATGTAGTTAGTGACAGTTATTTTTCTTTAGGCAATTACTTATTTAGAAGTGAATTGTTTTAAAATGTCAGTACTAAACTGAAACTAAACCTAGTAACCAAATTAATAGAATCTGGCAGACTTGAATTCTGATTCTTTTGCTAGCTCTAGGATCTTGGACAAATGTCTTAAATTCTTTATCTTACTCCTTGTGGGGTAGATGAAATGGTGTATTTTAATGTTTTTACCATAGTGAGATTTTTATATTTAAAGTTAATCTTTATTAAGTACAGTATAATGAGAAAGAAACGTGTCTGACTTGGTCCTCTAACCTAAATATTTCAAAGTCAGTGAAATATTCTGTAATCTGCTTGGTATATTTTAGTAAAAATAATACTTGTATCAACATTTTCATTTTAATCATGAAAGTTTGTGGTGGCTGATTTTCATTAAAATGTTTTAGTAAAAGTCTATAAGGACCTTTTATAATGTTATACTAATTTGTCATGGTGTCCCTTTCTGTTCTCAAGGATTTAATGGCGTTTTTTGATTTTGGTTTTGGTTCTGGTTTTCTATACCTGTTCTACTGTAGATATCCCAGAAGCTGTCATACTAGTGTGTATTTTTATTTTAGATTATACTTAGAAGAAAGAGATACATTTTGTGTAAACAGTGGCCCTTTCCTCTTGTAGATTGGACCAGATGTTTTCAGATGCCTTTAGTAAAGATCACCAGCTCATTCAAGCAGACCCCAGACATAGTCTCTACCTGGCCTGTGCCCTCATCGTTAGAGGAAACGTACAGATTTCAGATCTTCGCAGAAATATTGAAAGGTTTGGTGTTTATTTTTAAGATAATTCATGTGTACCATTTGAGACAGTGTAGTGCATAGTAGTTAAGAAAACCCTTGTTCAGTTATAGTAAAATGTGGCCTTAGGCAAGTGGCTCCTTAAGTACAAAGCCTTGTTTTGGTAAGCACTACATGAAACATAAGGTGCTTCATCATACTGTCACATGATGCTGCCCATTCTAAAGACAGATGGCAGGTTCCAAACGTCACAGTTAGGCCGACGCTTCTGCTGATGTCCTTGTTTTTCTTATGTGAACCGAGCTGCTGTAATGTGGCATTTTTAGTGCCTTAGTTCTTACCTTAGGGTTTTTGTATCTCAGATTAAAACCTGCTCTGCAGTTTGTCTCCTGGAATCAAGAAGGCTGGAAGACTAGCCTGTGCTCAGTACCACCCGTGGGTCACTCCCATTCCTTGTTAGCTTTGGCAAACAACACATGTGTGAAACCTACTTTCATGGAGCTGAGAGAAAGATTCATGAGACTCTACAAGAAGAAGGTAATTGCACACCTTTGTAGCTGCGCTTACTCAGGCTAAGATGTCCAGGAAGCCAGAGCTAAAGGTGTCCAGCACATTTGTTATCCTAGTTGTGACCAAAGAGAAGTTCATCTGTGTCTTTTAAATCTAAAGGAGAAATTCCCTGAATTCAAAGGATTTTAGTTAAAAGAAATTATTTATTCAACAGTTTCACAAATGTGCATAATGTGTTCTGATTATATTCCCACCACACTGTCCTCTTCCCTGCACTCCCTTTGTACCCCTTCTTCCCAACAAGTTCTCCAGTTTCATTTCTTCCCCTCTGACACAATGAGCTGCTGGGGTTGCTTCCATGAGCACGAGTGTGGAGCTTACTGATGCATGGTCAGCTCACCAGTGCTGCATCACTCGGCAGAAATGACTCCCCCTTCCCCAGCAAACATTAACTGCAATAGCTCTGCATTGGGGGAGTGCTCATGAGTCCTTCCCCAAGTGTAAGCTGTGAACAGGCTTAATTTCAGGTAGATCTTGTTCGGGTAACCACAGCTACCTCAAGTTGATGAGCACAGGGGCCATGCCATCCAGAACACAGGCTCACATCAGTCTTTGCCATACTCTGGCTCTTACCATCTTCCTGTGCTGTCTTCTGTGGTGTGCCGGGGTGAGGCCAAGGTTTGGGGGGAAGGGATTCTATAAATGTCCCATTTATAGCTAAGTACCCAGTAGTCAATTATTCTTCACATTTTGACTAGTTAGGATTCTCTCTCTACACTGTCCATAGGAAGAGGGAAAATGCTTTTGTGACCAGCATTGAGAGCAGCACTATTCTATGGATAGAAAGACAAATGGACAGTTTTACAACATGTCTGTTTAGCAGAACAACGGCAAAAGATTCCCCCTTAAATCCTGGGACCTCCTGAGTCTTGGACTTTGGGGTGGGTTACAGCTCCGGTGGAGAGAGCCTCAAATCCAGTCAGAAATCAGTCACGCCACTCATGTACTAGTGGACACATCTTAGACACCATATTTACTTGACTTACGTTTCTGCTTCCAGTCTTTTTTTCTACTCCGTGTCTGTGTATGTCCCCCGCTGTAACTCATTAGGGTTCCTCGAGTGAGTGTGGGCAAGGCTGCTTACAGGTGGGTTTACTGCTGAGGACTACCTCATGCTTTCCCAAGCTACCATTAACTGCTTATGGCTGCTAGGGAGGGATGATGGGTGAACGACCTGTCATTTTAACAGTATTTGCTTTATGTGGTAGTTGTATATCTTAGAGTTCCTGGGATGCAATGTACCTTTTCAATTGCAGGCTCACCTCCATCACTATCTGCATGTGGACGGGATGGAGGAAAGTGCTTTTGCAGATGCTGTGTCCTCTCTGTCAGCACTCATCCAGGAGTATGAAGAGCTCGATGCCACAAAGGGCATGCCTGTGCAGGATGTGCCCAGGCTAAGCGTGGCCTTGTGAAGGAAGAAGCTGACGGCACATTATTACTGTTTTCTGACTCACAGTGGGTTTGTCTCCTTCCTTTTTCAGCATTTCCTGTGATTCAGAAAGCCCAATTTGTTTTTCACAGTATCAGGAAGTATTTTATCTAACACAGTGGTTTCTGTTTTATTATAGTTTTTTATACTGGTGTGTGGGATCACTTCTAGCAATTTGTCAAAATTGAGAGAGAGTCTGGCGTGGTGGTGCACACATGTAATCCCAGTGTGTGATCATGACATGCAGGAGGGCTATGCAGTGAGAGCCAATGCAGAGTGAGAGTTGTTCATAGCTCTGCAGACATTTTTACACTGATGAACACCTCAGGAAAGACTGTACATACCTTTTTTATATTTATACGTTATGTTTTCATACTCTTTAAATGATGGAAAAGGAGGTCCTAGGAATGGAAGAATGTCTGTGGACTTTTGGGGTGTTTTTATTAAAACTGATAAGACTGTTTTGTTCTTTGAGTAATAGCCTCTTTATACTCAAGAGAATCACAGCTTAGACATCCAGTCACTTTTAAAATAAAAAGTTTAAATGTTGAAACAGTGCTACTTCTCACTGTCTGTTATTCCCCGTTTGCACACTGGACACATTATTGTGAAGCTGAGTGTCCTCATCTGGATTTGTATTAACTAGTACTTATCTATCGAAATCATTCCGTCTCCATAATCTTTGGAATGTTTAATGTTTTTATTTACAGCTTATATTCCAGATCCACTGCTTGGATTATCCTTCATGGACATAATTTCTAAGGGAAAATTCCTTTCAAGAAAAAATCTATTGTATGCTTTATTAATATTTTATGTTTCTTTTGCTAAATAATTGTTTTAATTTGGGGTTTTTGCTTAGATTTTTCTATAGCATTTGGTATAAAAACTGCAATATTACAGTTATTGACAACAGTCACAGACATCCCATTTTCTCCTTCCTAGAAGAGTCTTAACTGACATTCAGAGCATAGTGATGAGGATTCAGATACATTTGTAATGTCGTCTCATCTTTCTCTCTAGTTATCATGTGATAGGATCTGATTTGCCAGGTAAAACTTTATGTAGCTATATAAAATATTTTCTTGTAAATTGTATTTGTTTCATTATATATGAAATCCCTACATGGTATTATCTATGGGTATTTTACATAATTATAGGGATATACTCAAGAAATGAGTTCTATTTAAGATTTTTCAGGCATTGGTTTTGTTTTATTAGAATATTTTTTAGAACCTTCTGATGTCACAAATGTAGCAACTAAAGAATGACCAGTGCATCTCTCTGTTTTAAATCCATTAAATAAAATTTTTACCCTTTTAAAGCCACTTCAGTTCTTTGATTATATGATGTGAACGACTTAGCATTAAATTTTCCTTCCTGTGTTTGCCTCTATAGAATTCTGAGCTCAGAAAATATATCTCCTGGTTCTCTGCAGTCTCTCTGACACACACAAGATGTGACCCAGAGCATCTGCCACTGAAATGACCCTTCACTGGGGCAGTCAAACCGAACAGTAATCATTTTAGACCTGTTGGGGACACAGCATCTCTTATCCAGGCATATTCCACAGAAAGTGGGTCTGTAACTCTGAGTACTTGAGCATCCAGAAAAAACAAATTTTTCAGCTTTGGGGAGTTGGAAAGTAGGTTGACATGTTTTTCCTCTGGGGATCTGAAAAGATGAATAAAGTTAAGTCATTCTTTAAATGTGCTTACAATAACTAAAGAATTGTATAACAGATACTAGATTACAGTTATTTCTTGGACACTAATTGGTTGTTATTTGTGACATCTACAACCTTCCTCTCTGTAAGACACCCCTACCCCATCATGCTATCAGATTCCCTGGTGTTTCTTGTTCTGTCTTTTATTCTCCAATAAATGAAAACTTACTTGTTTTGTTACATTTCAAGAGCTGTGTCCTATTAAATGTTTATTTACTTAAGACATAGCAAATTCCATAATACACATCACTCAGTTTGGGTGGGTAGGTGGATAAATGAATTAATATCTTTTTGTTTTGTTAACTTTAAAGATTTATTTATTTCTGGAACTGGAGAGATGGCTCAGTGGTTAAGAGCATTAACTGTTCCTCCAGAAGCCCTGAGTTCGATTCCCAGCATCCACATGGCAGCTAACAACTGTCTGTAATTCCAAGATCTGACACTCTTATACAGTTATACATGCAGGCAAAACACCAATTCACATAAAATAAAAATAAATATATTTTTTAAAAGATTTATTTATTTCTATCTTACATTTATGGGTGTCTTACCTGCATATATGTCTATGCACCACATGTGTATCAGAAGAAGGTATCAGAACCCTGGAGCTAGAGTTTCAGATGTTTGAGAGCTTGTATGTGGATACTGGGAATCTAATCTGGGTCCTCTGAAAAAAACAGCCAGTGCTTAACCCTTCAAAATTGGAGTGTCACCTTGATACTACAATAGGGACTACCTTGAGAATGAGACTGTTTATATCATTTCTAAAAAGTAATCTTTTCTCTGTGTGCTTAAGTTCATACATAAAGGTAAAAATCAATCCTTTAAGATAATTCTCTTGCAGCAACCAGGCATGAGGCCATATCCCTTTAATCTCCATACTCTGGAAGCAGAGGCAGGTGGATCTCTGTGAGTTTGAGACCAGCCTGAGCCACATAGTGAATTCCAGCAGGACAGTATAGAGACACCTTGTCTCCAAATAAATAAGTAAATAGCAAAGTAATTCTCTTGCCTCAATCAAGAAACAAGACCAAGTCTACAGTTTTATAGGATAACTCGTCCTTTGACAGCTTACTCTAACATGGTGTCCCCCTCCAAGACAGCCAGTCATGGGTAACTATGACTGATCGTCTGTTTTCATGGCTAAGGAGTAACAAATGGGATTTTACGTTCAATACTGTACTTCTATTTCTACAATTGGTATAAACAAGAAAAAAGTTAGAATCCAAGAAACAACTTTTCTGAAGGAACAGTTTGTGTGGAGGCTTACAAGAGATTGGGCTGCTCAAGACCCATAGTTTTTGTTTGTTTGTTTGTTTGTTTGTTTTGTTTTGTTTTGTTGAGACAGGGTTTCTCAGTGTAGCCCTGGCTATCCTGGGACTCACTGTAGATGAGGCTGGCTTTGAACTCACATAGATCCTCTGCCTCTGCTTCCTGACTGCTGGGGCTAAAGGTGAGTGAGGCTGCGACACTGCCCGGCCTGACCCACATCACTGAACTGGCAGAACCAACACCTACAATCAACAGGTAACATCTACCATATAGTTTTCCCTGTAGATGTGAGCTGGACCAACACCTGTTGTCCTCTGAGATGATTTGACTTTCAGAGTCAGTCACAGTGAGGTAGTTTTCCTTGATGAGATCCAGATACTGTCCCTCCTGACACATATTTACTTTTCAGGAACATAACACTGAAGCATAACCCAGCTAAATCTGTTTACACTTTACCTTCACTGCCTTTGAGATATTACTGATGCAGGGCTGGATATAGCATAGCCTTTTCTCTCTTCTCATTTCACAGTTGCTGTTTTCATTGGTTACCCTGTTAGAAATTCCCATTCCACATGTTCTAGAGCACGGAGTCCACTTTGTTGCTTGCACGAGGCATTTTTTTTTCCAAGTAAGCGGGAGGTTCCTGTAAGCTAACACAAATGGGGGGGGAGTGCATATGTGTGCACATACGTGCTTAACCTGGGTTTAATTTAAATATAAAGTTGGTATCCAAAAGTTATAAGGCTTTTGCATAAAAGGATAAATGCCTACGTTCCTAGTCATCCTTGCCAGAGTGGAAGGTGGAGCCGTGTAGTTTCCTAGAGAATAAGATTCTAGCTTCACCCACTGGTCATTCTAACTGCCAGTATCACACTGTCGCTTGTTTGCTTTTGCCTGGGATTTCCAGCAGATACAAAAGTGAATGTTGGTAGATTAGAGAATTTAGGACATTCATCAGAATAATGTGGGTTTTCCTTCCTTAAGGTTTTACTGATTTGTTCAGATTGCCCACTAACTTTAATCCTGCCTTCAAGCATTAGGAATGCAGGCACCACAAATGATGTGATAATATGATCTTAGTCTTTAAATTTCATGATATGTTAAAAAATCTAAAATAAAATCATACTTAAGAATGAGACAATAAAATTAGTTCTTTTCTACTTTAAAACCTAGTCTTAGAGAATTTTGGTGAGGGTGAGGCACACAGGCCTCAGTGTGCGAGTGGAGGTCAGGATAACTCCGTCATCAGTCTGTCCTTTCCGGGTTATGTGGGGCTCAAATTCATGTCACCAGACTAGCAAAGCAGTCTCACCTATCCACCATGAAAATTTATAACAAACTGAATTAATACTACGCTGCACTAAGTCATGACAAATGTCTATCTCATCCAGCTGGTCTTCCTCCATCGTCAGGCCCACAATATGCTAGCCATGTAAAATCACCTATGAAATACTTAGGGAATGCAACTGTAGATGAACTATGGGTGGAGAAATGAAACCCCTCCACTGCCTGCTGCTCAGAAGAAACCAGAAAAAAAGATAATTCTTCCATATAATACTCCATGAAAATTAGGAAATTGTTACTGTACTTCAGTAAAGTGAACCCCTAGGTTCATATTAGGTAAACAGCATAGACATTTTTCTAAAGTTAATGTACATCCTAAAATTATATTTTAGGAGTAAGGTGGTGATTTGAGCCCAGAGTTAACAGCACAGTTGAGAATACCAACTAAAGTTTAAAAAAAAAAACCCTCAATAGAAAATGTCAGCAGTCGCTTTGAAGCATGTGCTGCCTGATGAAGTGGCGTCATGCCGCTGCCATCAGTGTGACTGTGAGATCTTGAACTTGTGCACAGAGAGCAACAGGAAGTGGAAACAAAGATGCCTGGAGGGCAGACAACAAACAGTTAAAAGACCTCAGTGCAGGAGGCAGATTAGAAGCCTGGCACACATCTGCAGTAGATTAAGGTGGTCTAGATCCTAGCTCTGCTCATAAACCTGCCTACAGTTAAACCAAGGCCTGCAGTTCAGGAATGTGTTCAACACTCATTAAAAAGCAAATAAATTATGAGATTAATAAAACAAAAGCTTAGTGTCCATGAGCACTGAGAAAAGTGTGATGGATTATGCCATTACTTGCTTTGTACTGACCCAGCAAAAGCTAGCTTTTAACAATAGACCTTATTAGTTAATATCACAAATACATGTTAAAAGCATATGTTTTCACTAAAATTAGCTGTGAAGCCAAATTCCTTTGTGGTCATAAATACATTTTTACAGGTAAGCAAAGGAGAATCATGGTAGACTTAGCATATGTTTGAAACGCTGAGGCCCAAGTCTCAAATACCAGGGTTAGGAGATGTCTCACTTCTTAGCAGCCTCCCTTTCTTTCAAAGTCCTTAGGGACATTAGTAATGCCATGCTGTTAGCTGAGTTATCCTGTAAACAACCTGGTAAACTGTTTGTCAGACTGACATAACTAGAATCCCTGAGGATGTTTTTGTTTGTTTGCTGTATTTTTAAATAACTAAAAGTCACTTCTCTGATAATAATTTTTACTAACACTATAATGAAGGTGAGTCTAGAGGAACTCCTGTCTGGAAAATTCCCCAGCATATAAGATTAGTTACATCTGCAGCCACCTAGTACTCAGGAAGAGTACTTGGGAATCTTACCTTGCATTCTGTCTACAGACATCACCAGCTTTAAAGTGAACAAGAAGCCTGGAGCTGTTGCTAGTTTTGAAAATAATATTTTGAGTATCAAAATATGTTAGTCCTCAAAAAAAGTTTTTAAATCAACTTTTTCATGTCTGCTAGCACGATGTAAAAAACTTTGAAAATGGCAGGAACTGGATGGTTAAACTTTCTGCCCATAATAAATTAAAAATGAAAGGTTTTTAGGGGTACATGTGAACAGTATTTGTTCAGTTTTCCTAAGAAGAGGATGGGGATAAACAGGTGTAAGATTTTAATAGTTTCCTGATCCAGTAGGTTTTAAAAACCAGAATATTTTGCCCTTAAAACTAAAGTATAAAGTTTTCTTTTCAGACACTTGGAATATCCCTGTCTGAGGCAAACAGTTTGGGAGTATGTTCTCTGTACACCTCTAACCAGCAGCCAGTTAGTTCTTACTGCCTGTTGTACATAAAAGGAACCACAGGAAGTCATCCACATGAGAGTATCCCTGCTGAGGATCACCTGGCACTGCTCTGTAGCCCACTGAGCGCCCCTGTTGCCGTGGTCCCAGGCTACAGTTGGTTGTACCAGATCTTGTTACATCTTCATCTGCAGAACAGTTGCTGCCAGCCAGCCTGGGTATGAAGAGGGGTGTGCATCCAATCGCACCACCCACACAGAGGCAACTGAACAGTGGATGGGGCTGAAATACTTGGCCATTCTGATAATGGACCCTGTTGAACTCACATCCAACAGCCACGAGATCTGAAAAGAAAAGATCAGCAGATTGTCGAAATAAATAAAAACTATAAAGCTTGGCTAGACAGAGCTACTCCAATTGGAGCTGTTTCTTATGAATTCCTTAAGCCACTTTGGAATATCCTTCACAGAGCATCTAAAGAACAATTAAAATGGGATATTTGTGGTTTTGTAATAGTGTATAAACCCCAAATGGGTCACTTAAAAAAAAAACACCAAAAGCTCTACTTGGAGTAAAGGCAGCTATTATAAGTCCTAAGCTTGGCAGTGAGGGGGTTATAAATATAAATAAAGGTTGATGTCTGATAACAAAGTTCTACCCAGATGCACAAATACATGCCAGAATATATTCATAGACGGTCTAGAGAAATGAAAGTCTAACTGTAATACTGCAAGGTAGCTGAAAATTGGAGGAGACTTTTACTTCCTCCAAGGACTGTCCTCCTGTTCAGGATCAGCAACTTTCCAAATGTGTTCCACCGACCCCTCAGGAATAGCTGGAGTATTTTTCAAAGAATCTGAAAAGTCAAAACACTGGGATGTTAATAGTCTTTGTCACTGATGTGTGACATCAGTGGGACAGGGTCTGCAGTGGCTGGGACTGGTGCCTCAGCGTGACTTGGGCAGTACAGGAAGTGGCTCTTCCTGTACTTGTACTTAAATAAAGCTAACCTGACTAACAGTGTTCTCGGTGGCACAGTAAATATGCTAACTTTATTAAATCCTGCCCATTTCTCTTTATGATCTGCATGACAAAGTAAATACATAAAGTATTCAGTGTAGAACTCTTAAAGAAAATAGTGTTAGGAGAAAACAGAGTCACAATTTCTGTTGGAACTTTCCTTAGATAGCTGTAGGATAAACTATGGGTGCTGAGACTTGGGTGTTGTGGGGGTGTCTTCTTGAAAATGGGCAGAAGCTTGTCACTAATTGTCACTTCTAAGAAAACAAAGTGTTTGTTACCAGTGATATGTCTTAATTTCAAGTAAAAGAATTTTGAAAAACTGATATTCACTGCTGAGATCTTTCTAGCTACCAAATATGTCAACTTTCTACATAGAGTGTTAGTTTAAAGCACATATATTTATTATTTATGTAATCAGAAAACTGGTACTTTCCAAATACCTAGAGCAGAGAATGAGAAAACCATGCATGAGTCAAAGATCAAGTATTTGTTTGGGGTTTTTAAGCTGGGATCTCCCTCTGGGTTCTTTTCCAGTACCTACATAGCACCTCACAACCATCTCTAACTCCAGTCTCAAGGGATCCAGTACCCACTTCTGGCCTCCAGGGGGAGCCAGCCTCACATGTGGGACACATACATGAAAGCTGAACAACCAAACACATCAAAATAAAAAATGTTTTAAAAGGGAGGGAGGGTCTTTCCGAGTAGCCCAGGCTGGCCTCAAACCCCCAATCCTCCTGCCTCAGCCTCCTTGGTGCTAGAATTGCGTGTGAGTCAGCCCAATGGGTTTGAGATATTTTGCTGAAAGTGTGTTGACTTAGTCTCAGATCCCATGATGCAGCCAGTTTCTAAGGAGCTGCACATCACCGTTGAATCTATTGGTAGTGGAGGTGGAGAGAAGGAAGGAAAGAGAGGGAACATGTCTGAAGAGCATGTTACTGTGATCCACCTCTTCTAATTTTGAACCTGTGTAAAGCCAAGTTTTCCTCATAGATTTCAACCAGGAAAGCAAACAGCTTGACCAAAAGGCAAATGTGAGGATCTACTCATCTACATTATGGTAGTTTTCAAAAATGTAAAACAGCATTCTCACTAATTTTTTTTTTTTTTTGCTGTCGGTAATAGTCTTCTTTAAGAAAAAAAAATGTATTAATATCAGCTTATATTAGATGTGTTTCATTACATGGAACTTTACAATTACAAATCCATTACATGTCACCGGACAGAAGCCCACATTAACAGAGGCTCTAGTTCTTGAGGATTGCTAGGCCTTACTGTAAGGAGATGCCCAGACTTTAAGACAGAAGTGTGACCATCTGTGTCCTGTCAGAAGACAGACAGCACATGTTCCATGGAAGACTGACTGGCTTAGTCACCCCGGGCCGCACGGTCTCTGCCCTGGTCAGCTGGCATAGATTCATGAGGCGCCAGCCACAGGCCAAGCTGTGGTCTAGGTTTAGCCCTGGGCAGGAGTTGAGGTCCCAGTTCTAGACTGCCCACCCACATCGACTGTTAGGATCTCAGGTTTTATGTGAAGCCACTTTTGGGAAGATACATCCCAGCTCGTCAGAGGAAAGCAGCGACTGCCACGCCTACATCCTCACGTTTTACATCCACAAATTTTGTTTTTACAGCCCGAGCAGAGTTTCCCTCCTCTCCTCTCATTGGTCTCCCCCATCCACTCCTCCTGCTGAAGAGAAACGTTCATTTGTTTTTAAAAAGGAATATTTTCTCTTTTTCTGGAAAGGCTGAATTTTGATGAATTTTGGACAGTATTAACAAAAGCTGACATTTTTAGTCAGACCCTGGTTACATGATTTTTTTCTATATTCTGTCATGAAAAGCGGCTCCCTGAACCAAGCTTGGTGGCACATGCCTTTAATCCCAGCACTCAAGGCAGAGGCAGATGGGTCTCTGGGAGTTCTGGGTCAGCTTAGTCTACAGAGCAAGTTCCAGGACAGCCAGGGCTGTGTAGAGAGATCCTGTCTGAAAAACAAAATAAAACAAAAACAAACACAGCAATCTGAGAACTGCAGGGTAACCGATAGGCTTTCAAATGTGTCTATAAATGTCATCTGTTATCCAGTACAATTGAGCCAACCCACTGGTGCACAAAAAACTGCGTCCATCTTGTATTTATCTAAACTAAATTCACACTCTGAATTAACAGTTGGAAGGGAAATGTGTCTCAATTCAGCCTTTTCCGACTGACCCAGAAGACACTTACATGCACACACTCCGGTCTCGTACCTAGGCCTGTCAGCCGAGTAGTCACAATACAGCCCTTTGTGAGGGTCACAGAGGTCAGCTTCATTACACATGTCTCCTCGTTGCTTGGCACAGATTTTGCAGCATCCACAGCCATCCCTCAGCAAGCTCACCCCAGGAGGACAATTGGGCTTCTGAGGAGGACATCTGCAGGGCCAGTGACAGACTTGTTTGCGGTGACTCACTTGTGATGCTCCTCCAGGCTCCCCTTCAGTGCCCTGCGCCCTACAGCAGAGCTTCATTTGATGAGAAAGGCGATGTTAGAAAAGGTCCCTGAGACCACTCATGGGTCTGTAGCCGAGCAGGCAGCGAATTACACTATCAGTATTATACGAGCTGCTCCCTGACTCCTCACTGGGTTTCTAAGACATCTCTCTCCTCCTCCACACTGCTCCTCAGTCTCCTGAGCTCTGCTTTGAGGACTCTTGGGTAAGATCTCTCCCTTCCCTCACCTCGTCTTCCAACCAGTTCGCTCTTCTGAGCTCACTAAAGTGCCTGTTTAATTGCTCCAGAGCAAACTTTCCATTTCCCTCCAGTCTTACCCATCTGCACATTTTCCTTTTTGGGTAAACATCCATTGTAGTCATTCCGAACACCATGTGCATTGGATCATGCTGGACTCACTTTTTTTTAATATCTATTTTTATTTTATGTGAACTGGTGTTTTGCCTGCATGTATAACTGTGTAATGGTGTCAGATCTTGGAATTACAGACAGTTGTTAGCTACCATGTGGTTGCTGGGAATTGAACTCAGGTCCTCTGGAAGAACAGTCAGTACTCTTAACCGCTAAGCCATCTCTCCAGCCCTTGGACTCACATTTTAACATCCAGTTTCATTGATAAACCTTGTTGATCGTGCCTTTAAAATATATTGTCATCACTACCGCCTGGCCTCCATATTGCCTCTCCTACCATCGTGAATCAACCCACCATTAGTTTTCCTTTGGATGATTAGAAAAGGCTCCTATACAGTCACCCTTATCCAGCATCCACAATGACTCTTTAAGGCAGTTCATGTCCCTCCATGTTCATGGGACATGAGTCCCTCATGTTTCCAGATGGAACCTCTCCCTTAGTTTCATCACACCTGATCCCCTCAAATTTCCAGCCTGTTAGCCTCTGCCGGGCTGTCCCTTAGACCTGTCGGCTGTCACTTCCAGGCATTGCTCATTTCTGCACACTCCCGCCTTGCAGGCTCCTTCCCCAGTCCATCTTCAGTTCTCTTCCTGTGCTAGGCACCTTCAAAACCGAATTCCCAGCAGAGACTTCTCCACTGCTTACCCAATGGGCATGGGTATCCTAGGAAAAATGAGTTCAAAACTCATCTTTAACCCAGACGATATGTGGAGTCATCCAGGACAAGCTCTTCTCCCTCACGCTGTGGCCACGCCATGGTGAATCCTGCTTACTGCACTGTCCTCATGCTCCTGGGTCTATTCTTATTTCACAGATGCTAAATGCCATACTATATAACTCTATTGCTCCTTAAAGTCCCCATAGGTCCTCTCTGTCTGCAGCTTACAGTGCAAACTTCTGAGCATGGGACGTCCCTTCAAGCTTTGTCTGTCCTGGCCATACCCGTCTTAACACTCTCCTCTTATGCCCTTGTGCTTATGAGACCCCACACTACATTCTCTTCCCTGTCTCTCCTGTTGCTCCGTTACACTTTGAATTTGAAATGGCAACCACGGACTGTTTCAAAAACTTGACCCTTAGTTTGTGATGAAATTTTGGGAGGGTCTAGCTGAAGAAAGTATGCCGCTGAGGAGTATGGGCATATTCATCCTTTTACCTCCGCCTGCACGTCCCATCTGGCTTTCTGCCTTTTAGTCCACTCTACTGAGAACCGCCTCTGCCATCATATGGGCTGTTTTACCACCATCAAGGGCAGAACCCTCTGTCAGGCCTTTTGGCCATAGCAGGGCAAAAATGACTAATACAGTCCCTAATGTAATGTCCACTTCACAAACTGCCCACCTGGAAATGTTGATTCTTCCAGCCTTGAAATATTTTTAGACTATTTCAGAAATTAAAGGATGGGGCTGCAGAGATGGCTCCAGAGGATCTGAGTTCAATTCCCAGCAAAACCACATGGTGGCTCACAACCATCTATGAGGAGGTCTGGCGCCCTCTTCTGCAAAACTGTATGCATAATAAATAAATAAAATCTTGAAAAAAAAAAAAAAGAAATTAAAGGGTAACACGGAGGAAATCCATGAATAAAAGAGAAAATCATGCTAGTGGCCTGAAGAAGAGGGAAACACTACATACAGGAGAAGAGGTCAGACTTAGCAGAAGAAGCAAGAGGAAAGGGCAAGATGCTAAAAGAAAATGCAGACACCCAAACTGTCACCCTAGAATTCTCTGTCTAGTGATACTAGCATCAGGGGAAGCAAATGGGGCCAAGGAGATGGTTTAATGGACAGTTCTTACTGCAAACATACGGACAGGAGTTCAGAACCCATATAAAACCAGACATGACACAGAGCACGCTTCTGGACAGACTCCCAGCATGCCAGATAGAAGACAGCGGGAGATTCCCAGAAACGTACCGGCCACCTGACTTATCTTAAGCATCAGTAAACAGGAGATCTCAACCAAGGTGAACGGTGTGAACGGGCACCCAAAGTGACAAACACACACATATCATGAAGATATTTTTTTGTGAAGGTGGAGTAAAAAAAAAAATTCAAATAAAACTGAGGGTTTTGTTGGTTTGTTGTTAGGTTTTGGTTTGGTTTGGTTTAGCTTTTTTGATAGTGGTTTTTATTTTTTGTTTTTTCTTGGCAGATTTACCTCACAAAAAGAAATGCCAAGGAAATTATAATTTTGTAACACAAAAGTGCAAAAAGTAGGACTCATGAAAAAAAAATATGTTGAGAATATAAGGAATTGTACATACTTTTTTTCCTTTCAGACATTGTGTTTCAAAAGCAAAGTCCTGAGACCACAAGAATGATATAAGAGAATGTTCTAAAAAATAGGTCAGTGAGTTCAAAAAAAAAAAAGTGGATAGTCACAGGGACAGATACTGCTGAACTCTGGCCACCATATGGACACACAGACATGAGCACCTGCACACATGAACACTTGCACACATGAACACCTGCACACATGTACACCTGCACACATGAACACCTGCACACATGAACACCTGCACACATGAACACCTGCACACATGAACACCTGCACACATGAACACCTGCACACATGAACACCTGCACACATGAACACCTGCACACATGAGCACCTGCACACATGAACACCTGCACACATGTATACACACAAGCCTGGTCACCACTGTTCAGAAATGGACTCTGTATCATGAGTATGCTGACCTGGTCCATGGATCCACACATTCGTGGACCTTCAGCTGAATGAACAACCGGAAGATGGTACCCTACTGAAGTGCATTATCATTACATCTTTTCTCCTGCCTCTTCCTCTGTCTCCTCTGTCACACGCTTCTACCTCCATGTTGTGTCTCATCAGAGGCTAAAATGAGCCAACAACCATGCACTAAAACCCCTGAGAGCCAAAGGGAGCCTTACCTTCCTTCATTTGTTTTTCTTGGGTATTTTATCCCAATGACCAAAAGGGGGAAAAAGTAATTAAGGCAAAAATAAGCACAAAATGATATTTTCTGCTCTAAGCACATCTTTTTATTCTATCCATATCTCTCTGTGCTTGAATATTTACTGTTTAAGAATGTCCTAGCCCTCAGTTGACAATAATCACCCGCCTTCTCTCAGAATGTAGAACAGGAGTGAACTGGTTGTACAGCTGCTGAAAAATGTATTCCAACCTTAAGAGCAGGCAGAATCCCACCCACAGCGACATCCTCCTTGGGATCCCTTTGCGGAAACCTTACATCCTTAAACAGAATAACTATTTCCCTTCTGTCTAAATTACCTCTGCTGCCCAGGCCAGAATCCATTCTTAACAACACATCGGTGCATGTTTTCTAAGCGACGAGAAGCGGGGTCAGAGCTCTGTCCTCCCTGCCAGCAATGACCTTCACCATGTAAATAAATCAATAAATAAGTCACCCGGCCTTAATTGTCTCATTAAAAAACACTAAGGCAATGAATTGCTCATATCAAATTAAACTTCCTTTGATCTGCCCTCTGAAATATTTAGAGCTTACATGGACAGAGTCACTCAAAGAAGTGGGAGACCCAAGGCCTGAGAAAAGACAAGTAATAGTATTTAAAAAAAAAAAAAAAAAAAAAAAAACTAAATGTCCCTTCCAAAGTGCCCCTTTCAAACAAGGACAGGCGTAGCTGGAGGGAAGAAATCATTGCCCCAAACTGTTTTTTCCAGGGGTTCTGCACACTGCAATCGGTAGAAAGATGAGCAGGCGCCTGTACCCTGCATGAAGGGACGGCGGTGTTTACATTGTGACCGCCAGCACTACCCATCCGAGAGCTAGGGCTGGACTCCGTAAATAGATATAAAGTACCGTTTGTAAGTAGATATAAGGTAACATTTGTGGACTGTTCACACGAGCAAGTAAATTTCAGAGGACACGCCTCAAAACGGGGAAATGTCAAGCACTTCTCACAAAGCTCCTGAGCTAAAACAGAACTTTCTGGAAGGGAAAATGGCTCCCCATTTCTCACGAAATAATTACCCTCATATTTTCCCATCTCTATCTTGCCGTTTTCCTTTGGACCTCAAGAAGTATAGCTGAAGCCTGGGTGTAAAACAAAGACTTACCTGTGCCAGTCCAGTAATGAACAGAGTGCAAAAGAAGAGCCTGTCCATGATCTCGGGACGTGGGAGGATGGAGGAGCGCTGGCGTGTCCTTGCCTAGGGCACAAAGCTCCCCTGTGTCCTGCACAGGGAACCAAGTCTCCACCTCCTGGGCTTCCGACTCCCAGACTGCACTTTCCGTCTGAGGATTCATTCCAGTGACCTGCTTATTTCTGGTGACTTCTAGAAGTCACTTGGTCCAGGAGAGTCCAGCACCTCCCTGTAAGTTCAAGCAGAGGCTTCTCTCTCAGGGAGGGCTGGTGCTCTGTTTTGGAAGTCCGAGCCTGTCTTCCAGGAGGTGGGTAGCATTAGGCACTGTCCCCTTCTGTCTGTGATTTCTCTGCTGGGTGCTGGCCTGCTCCCTCCCATATTTAGGCCACACCTGAGTTTCATGTTCTACCAACAAGTGATTCTAGAGGCCTTTTCTGAGCTGATAGCTCCCAGCTCACCGTCTCTGGGCTGCCCACCCACCCTTGTCCTCTTCTCTAATACATATCTCATCCCTGGAGAACGGTAAACCTAGATGGGTGTGGGTGGACTCCCATAGTGCATTGTCCATCCATCTCCCGATGTGGTCACTAGCCTGTGCTGTCACCAGGACCTATGTGTATCCTTCCGACCCTTTCTTCTTTCTCTATCAGAACCTTGCCTTCCTGAGGATCCAGCAGACAAAATACCTTCCCACGCCTATCCTGATGTCTTTCTCATCCTGAACTCATTGCTCACCTCTTTGAACATAAAAGTAGCAGGTAAATAAAGGCCTCCGGCGGCGACCCCTGGAAGTCTGATATTGCCCCCGCCCCAGCCCTCAGTGCCACAAGCATGTACGCAGGCACAGACAGCCTGCAGCTGGACCACCCGGATGACACCCCATGCAGCTGCCGTTTTGAGACCTCTGATCAGGTACTTTTCTCTTCACCGTGATAAAATGTCTGACCAAAGCAATTTAAGGAAGAAGAGCTTATGTGTACAGTCCATCGGAGCACGGAAGTCACGCCCACATCGTGGGGCCCCTGCTCACACAATCGGGAAGGAGAGACAAAAGTCAGAGTTCCTTTGGCTTTCCTCCCTCGATCCAGTTCAGGACCCCAGTCTATTCGATGACACTGCCTGTATTCAGGACCAGTTTTCCCATCTCAGCCAATTCTAAAAAACAAACAAAAACCCTACAGATCCAAGAAAGGACATATTTCTTAATTGATCCCAAGTTGATGATCAAGACTGAGCATCACTGGGCTATCCTGCTCCTTGAGAATTAAGACAAAGCCCTGGGGGTAGCTGGGTGATGGGAACTGTGTCTGCTTTGGGTCCAGTCTGATCTTTTTCTTTGTTTTCCTGATTTACTGATCTTTTGGCATTTGGATCCCCAGGCAAAGTGATTCTTGCCCCAAACTGGCCATCAGATTTAATAATTTCTTGTTCCCTGATTCATCAACTATATCTCTCTGGCTCCAACTCTGCCAGTGTCAAATGTGAAACTCCATTTATCTGCAGCAATTGGACTTGCAGACATCCATGCTCCTCCCATTTGCTTTCTGCGAAGAAATGTCTTCCTCCACTCTGAACTCTCACAATTGTGGGACAGGGAGGGTGTCACACTGTCTGTCCATCCTTGTTCTCAAGGAAGAACTAGCTAGCAAAACCTACTTAAGAGACTCCATCAGCTCCGGGTTACTCCCTGCCATCCACACTTTTGCTGTTTAACTATTTCAATCCTGACTGAATGAACTGAGTGAGTCGGGTATTTATGGAGGTGGGAACTGTTGCGTTCCACTTCGTAAAAGTGTCGCAGTGTATCCTTTTCCAAGGTCTTCCTACTATTAGCCCATCTCTCTCGATTATCTCATTCCCAAGTACTCAGCCTGTGATGTCCTCTCAAAAAGACACAGCCCTAAGCATAACTAATATGTGAAGCACATTTCATGACTTACAAGGACATTTCCCATGTATTATCTCTTTTAATTTCACAGCTCACTGAGGTGGACAAAAGCAGTATTACTGTTCTCATTTAACAGATTAAAAAGTTAAAGCTAAGCCATTGTTCTTGGTCAATAAAACACTCTTAATCCTTGCCCTCAAGAGCTATGCAATCTACCAGGAGAGCAGACCTTGAATAAATAAACACACAAAATATCCATCATTAAAAATTGCATAAAGGCTAATAACGGAAAAGGCACTCAGAAAGAATGACAGCTAAGAGCTAATTTACATAACGAGTGGCTTTAAAAGTTCAGAGCTGATGCCAGGCAAAGAGGGATTTCTGCCCCACTGCTCAGGCAGGCTGAATGCCTCTGATGAGGAGAGTCTCCATTAGCAAAGGACACGAACCACCATAGTCCTTCCGTTAAGGGTATCTAACCCTTCTCCAGGACTATCAGCCTTCTTGGGCAGGCAAGGTCAGAACCCACACTCTGCACAGCACAAGCCCCTTATTTTCCATCTTGGCTTATAGAAAGGGTCACAGACGGCTAGGTCTGAAAGAGAGACAGAGATTATGATGTAGTAACCTACTGGAAAGGAAACACACTGTGAGGGAGGGTCTGTGTTCCCCTCAGGGAAAATAGACTGGATAATAATAACAGCTACCATCTGATGAGCCCTCCTGGGTCTCTGTAGAGCACTCACTGTTGCATATGAATCACGTGATTCTCACAGTTCCGGTGAGAGGTGGATAATATTCTGTCTCCTTTGTTTCACTTACCAGGAAGCTAGGCAAGGTTACCCAGAGACTAAAAGGTAGGGCCAGGGCCTCTAGCTGCCCGTCACCTTGTGTATATACCACAGAGCCTGTATATCACACAGTAGCCCATAGCATGTTAACTTGCCTTGCATTTTCAATATTTTTCTTTCTCTTGGCCTCCTAGAGTTCATGAAGTGAGGGAGGCTCTATTTCCCAGCAATCCACGCTGCAAACTGAAAGTGGAAATCACTTAGAGGTGGCAGAAGCAGGAATGATGTCTGAGGCCTGGGTGAGGACAGTGTACTCCGGCCCTCGGGAGTGAGTGACCCCAGGGAAGGAGCAAGAGCCTGGTGGGACTTGGATTGGTGTGATGCATCCCGGAAATTCACTTGATCCCAGAGGTTTCAGTGTCAGCAAACTTGCTTAGAGAACTCTCCATGGATCCACAGCCTCAAGCACACATATCTGCAAAGGTAGAAAATCCAGGTGCAGTCAGAAAACTTGGGGATGGGTGTTCAGAAGCCTGACCTCTTGTTAAGGTGCCTTCTGGGCCTCAGTCTCTCCTAGAGATGATAGTATTGAAGACGAGGGGGAGGGGATCACCATTGATCCATTAGAAAAAAGTCCATTGTCAGGGAGGGCTGAGGGAGGAGGGTTAGAGCCAGAGAAAGTGAGTTTGTGATGGCATATCCATGTGCTGTAAATCCCAAGAACACATGATTGCATGGACTGCGATTTGAAAATCTTCAAGCCTCAGGATCAAAACCAGCATTGGAGCAACTGACTTGGAGCAAATAAAAAGGAGAGAGTGAGCAGAGCACCACCAGCATCCACTGCCCTTTCTCCTTGACTGTAGATGGAAACCCAGCTCCTGATCCCAGGATTCTCATCACAACCAACTGCATCCTCAGACTGAACCAGGGATGTGCCTTCTCTGCCGGTGAATTTTTCTCACAGCAATAGGAAAACTAGCTCATACAGCCAGCAACATACATTTCCTGGCAAGTCTTCCAGCCAGGTTGGTATCACAGGCTCGACAGTGCTGAAGGGCATTCACATGGTAGGCACACAATAGAAACTTGCTGGGAGTTGGGAACACTTTGTTTTGAAATAACATTTTAACCACCAAAGTCAAGCATGTTTGGAGCTGTTTACTTTTGTGTCCATTTGTTGATACTGATTATCCAACCCTTCCAGTTAAATACATCCCCAGACCAACCAAACTCAAGCTTCAAGATAGAACACGACTGCAGTGGAACATGCATGAGAGAACGCATGCTCTCTCTTCCTTCACTAACCCGTGCACAGCCCCATGAACCAACACTTGTGTGTTCTCGGAGCACCCAGGGTTCTCAGTGTGTCCCCAAGCACGGGGAGTGAAGGAGTTACCACTTTCTGCTTGGCTGTTAGTGAATGAGGTCCCTAGCAGCACTTAAACCACAAAATGCCCTGCCTGCCACCTCTATGAGCCCTGGGTCAGAACCTTTTAAAAAGAAGCAATGTCTTCATTTCAAGGGCATAATAAACAGAAGGCTAAATGTAAGTGTGATACCATGCCTTGTTAGTCTGCCTTGTAGAGGGAACCCTGAGTGGGAAAGACAGCTGAGTTAATTAGACACAGACACAAAAGCTGCCACAGAAAAAGCAGGAGGAGGACCAAGTATTGTCTATCAAGTGGGTAGAGCTAATGTTACAGGTAAAGAAAAGCATGCATAATGCAGTGTGCTGTTTCCGGTTTTCTTTCTTTCTGTAGAGCAGGCTGGCCTCCAACTCAGATACACCTGTCTCTGACTCTTGAGTTCTGAGATTAAAGATGTGTACCACCACCATTTGGCTCCTAGTTTTCTTTTTAGTTTTTAGGGTTTTTTTTTATTTTATTTTTTATTTTTTTTATAATGAGTCTATTGAGGAGTGTATGGAAGGGAGGAAGGGAGTGCAGTGCCCCTGGCTGCCAGAAGAAGGCCCGCGCCCACAGCAAAACGCCTTAAGCAATGCAAGCCTGGCTACCAACAAGCTTGTAAGTACCTTGTAAAACCTGTACTACAACAATCTGTTTCTAGGACTGTCAGCCTTGGCTAATAAAACCAAAAATAATAATCATGGCAGGTGCCTAGTGAGATGCTTTAACATATATATGGCATGCTTATACTAAATAATTATTAGTTTTTAACCTAAAATTCAAAGTTAGTCAGATATGCTTGTATAATGTTTTCCTATTAGCCTGGATCATATAGGAAACAGACTACAAAATAACGAATGTATTAGCTAGCTTTATGTCAGCTTGATACAAGCGAGGGTCATTAACACAATCATTTAAATGTAACTTTCATTGAAAAATTGCCTCCACAAGATAGGGCTGTAGACATGCCTGTAAGGCATTAGTGATTGTTGAGGGAGGGCCCAGCCTGCTGTGGGTGGGGATACCTTTGGGCTGGAGGTTCTGGGTTCTATAAGAAAGCAGTCTGAGCAAACCATGGGGAACAAGCCAGAGGGGGGTGGGCCGCCTTCGGGGCCTTTGCATCCGCTTCTACCTCCAGGTTTCTGCTCCGCTTGAATTTTTGTTATGGTTTCCTGAGATAATGAACAGTGATATGGAAGGGTGATCCAAATAAATCCTTTCCTCCCCAAAGTGCTTTGGTCATGGCGTTTCATCACAGCAATAGTAACCTTAAGACATAGGGAATAAAATGTAACAAGTCTTTATTTCATGTGATGATTGGCATTAGGAGTTCTAGCGTTCACGTTAAGCTTCAGCGGAAAACAGACACAGACGCGCTTCCGCTCCTCCACCCACCTTTGTCTTTTTAAATGAGATCAGTTATTGAGAACTCTTCCTACCCCGTGTGGCTTTCTAGCTCAAAGCTGCACTGGACCCTAAAGGACACTAGATGGCGCGAAGCATCCATGGCCGCAGGTTCTTGATGGCCGCAGCCAGGGAAGAAAGGAAGCGCGTGTTTGCCGCAGAGCCTTGCTTTATTGATCTCAGCTGCCGCAGAGGTGGGAGGAGCCCGCCGCCATCTCTCCAAATCTTCTGCAGTTGCGCTAGGATGGTTGCTGCGGGAGGCTTTTCCATCCTTACAATATGTCCCTGGTTGGGTAGGAAGAGAGCTTTCCCTGTCGCAAGCGTTAGGCTTTTTCATTCCACAGCTAGATCTTTACTTAGTGAGAATCATCTGTACTCACACTGCCTTCTGAAAGGCAGCTGTAGCTTTCGAAAGCTGTTTAAATCCGCATCTGTTTTAATATGCTACACAACATACCAGCGAAGGAAAGACAATGGAACAGTGGGGCAGGGCGGGACGTTCATCATTTCTTTTTGGTTTTCCAATCACAAAACATGCTTATATAGATAGACGAATGTACTCTTCAAATAAAATGGTCTCGTTGTGTCAGCCATGTGCTCACCAATCACTGTCACCGGAAATTTGCACAATTGGACAGACAGAAATGCTCTGACATTCAACCCTGGGTGGGGTCGCCACGTGACCCCCGCGGTGGCACCTCGGCTTCTGAACAGTAGAGGGCGATCGATCAAATGAGAATCTTAGACAATACAAACACTCAACATTTCAGTGTACAGGTGAAAAGTGTTAACACAGCATCCCTTTTATTCGGTCAGTGTTTTCTTTGACTGTGGATTTACAGATTACAACGCTGTATTGTTCCCTTCTTTTGCAAATCGGGCATAGGAGGCATCTTTATGTTGTCTCATCTGGATTTTTTCCCAAATGAAATAAGCATTTAAATGCAGTGCTGAGCAACTCAACAAATTCTAGAATTCTTGCACCTACAGCCTTCAACCAACTATAACTCGACATCTTGCTGTGACTTCTCTTCCTTGGGTCTTCCAAATTATTGCACAGACTTTCACTGGAAACGCGTCTTCCTTTGCTTTGAAATGGATCCTAGGGAGCCTCACTCCTATACACTAACTATTGGACTGTCAGTCGACAGAGCCACCCACAAAAGATTCCCCAAATAAGTCCATGTCAAGGTTTCAATGTGAAAAGCAATGCTGCAGTTCATCCTGGATGCTGTCAATAAAATGCCATTTGGGTGCTGGGCCACTGCAGAGATTCTCAAGGCTTTGTATCCAACTTAGTATGCACAACTACAGCAACCAAGATTTTTCATCCTTAAGTGCAAGCATTCAAGAAATGTTAGCTCTTTTAGAATCTTTTAAATTAAGTCACCCCAGGTCCCCGTCTGTTGAGCTGATAGCCGTCATTACTAGGTTCCTCCATCCTGTTTTAGGTTGGGATTCCAAGTTCTGAAGCCTGAAGGTCACATCCCCCTCCCTCCCATGGTTCCCTACAAACCCAAAGACCCTGCTGATTGTATGTCAGGCTCCCCAGACTATCTGGAATGACCCTTCTGCTCCAGGGTATACAATAGAAACTTGCTGGAACTTCGTTCCTGTGCTGGAAGATTCTGAATCTAGGTACAAACTTCATGACGAGGATTTCCCCTGGGAATATCCTGACATCTCCCCGGCACCCTGCTAAGAAGTGAGGAGCCTGCACTCTTGGAAGATTTTTTACTCTTAGCTCTTTTGGGTTCTACCACCCAGTTCCCAAATAATCACACACAAGACTACAGGGACCTCTTCCTCACAACCTGGCTGCTCCCAAACATGCTTCCTTTGCTCCCATGCTAGGATAGAACTCACTGGGAACCCTCTCAAACTACAAGACCACACCTTACTGTTCCCTGTTCTACTGCCCCAGTAGAAGCAGAGATGCCAGAAACTGAGTTGATAGGTTGACATAGCAGGAAGTAAGTTCTGTTCCTACGAGAACAACATATGCTAAAGAGTCAAAGTTCCTCGGTCATGAATAGTCTGTCATTTCTGGAGAGTTATAAAGAAGCTATGGAAAGGTTCTCACCATGGAAACCATAGGAACTCCATTTTGGAGACCTTGAAAAAAGCATTTCACCTCTAATCATTTTGTTTACCAGCATCTCCAGGCTGCAGGGCCTTTCAATCCTACCTCTAGTTAGGCAAGTACATAAAGATTTCAGTATCAGCAATAAATGTCAACCTCAGCCTGAGAAACTGCTATTCCAGTTGTATACTTTGAGTGTGCACCTATGAAGAGAGGGAGAGAGAGAGAGAAAAAAAAAAAGCAAGTCAATCTCATGTGATGCAAATGTTGCTCTTGAGAAAATCCACATGGGAGCTTGTCAGGGAACAATCAACAGGACACAGCGGTGTAAAGAATGCTGGGTCCACAGCCCCTGGGAGCACGAGAGCCATTCTGGGAACATTTCAGCCACACAGCTCGTTCCGCAGGCTGTCTGAACCACTGTTGGGACCGGTAACATCATTATACAGCAAAACAATGTGAAGTAACTTAATGTTGGTTGTTTTTACTCTTAGCTCTTTTGGGGGCTGCCACCCAGTTCCCAGATAATCACATACAAGACTTAATTCTTCCTTATGAATGCTTGGCTTTAGCTTGGCTTGTTTCTAGCCAGCTTTTCTTAAATTATTCAGTCTACCCTTTGCCTCTGGGCTTTTCCTTTTTGCATGTGATAGCCAAGAAAGTGTCTTTGATTTGTAACCAAGAACCTTGCCTTTCCATTCCATACCCTTGAGGAATTCAAAGACAAATTAAAAAAAAAGACAATCTGTTTTTTTGGGGCTCTTGCTACAAGAAGGACTATTATTGCTGCAGTGCCTCTCACAGGCAAAAGTGTCTGTCAGATGTTGCCACTTGGTTAATCCAGCCTGATTGTCAGACCATGTCATAGCCCGTGGGAGGCGGAGGTATCTAGATCTCTGTGAGTTCAATGACAGCCTAGTCTACATAGAGAGACTAGAAAGGAAGGAAGGGAGGGAGGGAGGGAGGGAGGGAGGGAGGGAGGAAAAAGCAAACACTGAGAGGGTATTTGGTCATGGAAATAACATTTGGGGAGCTTGGTAGAGAAAAGAGGTGAATCTAAGGACCCACAACATCTACTTGTCATAAAACACAAGGCTATTTACTTGGTTTATTTTCCATTTCAAGGAAAGCTGTCAAACAAATAAATCCTTTTGCTAAAGAAACAAGAGCACTGTCAGAACGCTGACTCGAGCTGGCCAGTGGCTCTGCAGAGCAGGCAGGAGTCCTATTGGATGGAGCTAGCCGGATCCTGCAAAAGCAGAAGTTTACCAGCTACTGTTCACTTTGGAGTCTCTTTCTCCACCTGCCTGGCAAACACATCTATACATCATTCAAATACATTTGACCAACGGCCTCAGCCACTGGGGCCTCCATCTTTGACTTCTCCCTCCTATATATAATCTGAAACAATAAGGGAAAAGAATCATTTCTGATACTGTTTGTCATCTGTGTAAATAAAATGTGCAACTTACTATCAAAGAGCTGAGGGACTGGAGAGATGGCTCAGAGGTTAAGAGCACTGACTGTTCTTCCAGAGGTCCTGAGTTCAATTCCCAGGATTCACATTGTGGCTCACTATCTCAGGAGAGATTACAACTTAGGGTTCCCATTTAAAATATCAAATTTGAAATATCAAGCCTTTGAAACCTTCAATTACAGGGTCCTTGGATACTCATCTGAGAGAAAGATACCATTCTTCAGAGTAGCTGACAACTGAAGAGCCCAGGACTGACAAGGCTTTTAGGTGATCATGAATCAAGAAGCAGCCACACAGGACCCCTGGGCCACAGTGTGAAAAAAAAAAAAAAACCAGAGCCCCTTGCCCATGAAGTTCAGCTGATACTCAATCCAATTCAGGCAAGTGCATGAAGAGCAATGGCTAGGGCCTGCAGTCCCATGTTTCTATCCAGATTTTGATTTCTGGCCAAGGGAATGCAGGGGCTGGAACTGTAACTCAGGCATATGCTCTCCCAAAATGCACAAGAAGGAGCCGAGTTCAACCCCTACCACATAAAAGACCCAAAAAAGGAGGGATGGAGGAGGAAAAAGATGAGAGATGGAGAGGAGACGGAAGGGGGAAATGGTACAGGGGAGAAGGGGTCCTAGACTATAGACGTGTTCAAGCACCCCCATTCTCCCAGAGCAGAGGTTCTCAACTGTGGTGGCTGATTCAAAGACATGGAGTTGTATATTTTTTGTTTTAAGCATCTCATCAGTGTCTGTGGAGTGAGACCAGGCTTCAGGGTGTTTTATAACCCCTGGATGACGCCCGTGCACAGCCAGAATTTAGCCACCCTAAAGCAGCCATTACCATGAATCTCTGGTACTGATCAGCAACTTCCAGTGACCTCTTGTGTTCCCAAGTGACATCTTGCACCTTCCTGCAGAGCCACGATGACTGGCCATGGAGGGTCCATCTCTGAGTATCTATGGGATGCCCCAAGCTCTCAGAGTCTATGTTCATCCTACTATTGGCCAACACATGGACTAGAACTGGAGCATACCCTGCAAAACAAGTTTTGTAGAGACATCAACACCATTTTAAAAAAGAATAAGTGTGGTATTTTATGTGGCACCCAGCTTTATTTACCTAACTGCCCACACCTTCTCATGAGCTAGTGTGCTAGTCCTCAGTAAGACAGCAAGGCAGACAATATCTTCCTGATGTACTTGATGGTGAAATGTTATTAGTTTGTTTTCTTATTTATTTTTAAGGACAAATGCAGAAAACAAGCCTTGGAATGTATTGCTCCAGGCTGTAACTGTTAAATTGTTCTGATTGTGTCCTAATGTTTTCAACATGATTATCATGTCTACATCGACTCACTTACTTCACGTGGGGGAACAAGATTAGGCCAGACGCGTTTAGTCTCTGACTCATGTGACACATCAGGGAATGACTGTGCTCAGCTGAGGTGTCTTGTTGAGACGAAACAAAGTTTTATTCTATTTTTAAAATAAAGTTATAAAAGGCAGGGTGGTGGTGGCAAGCCTTTAATTTCAGTATTCCCAAAGCAGAGACAGAAGCAGGCAGATCTATATGAGTTCAAGGTCAGCCTGGTCTACAGAATGAGTCTTAGGATAGCCAGTACTGTGTAGGAGAATCGTGGTATGTTGTAAATATTTGTCCCTCCTACTGGTTTAATAAAAAAGCTGACTAACCAGAGGCAGACAGGAAGTATAGGCAGGGCTGCCGGACTAAGAAAACCCTGGGAACATCTCAGAGCAGAGCAGAGATGCCACAGAGATGCCACAGAGACACGATGATGAGATGGCAGCAGACACAGAGGAAGCTGAAATACTGCTCTAAGAGAAGTTATCAAGCCACATGGCTAAATAAGATAAGGAAGATGAATTAGTTTAAGGGTAAAGAGTTAGCAAACTGTATGCCTGGGCCCTATGTCAGTCAGGGTAAAATTAGTTTATTTATTTGGTGTTAAGTGGTAGCAGGGCTGCAAGTGGGACTGACCCTCGAGGCTAAGGCCAAAAGTACGGGCCAGAAATTTACTACAACAGTACCATTATACAAAGAAACCTTGTCTCTAAAAAACAAAACTAAATAAACCAACCAAAAAAGGTCTAAGAAGCTGTGGGGGAGGCTCAATGGGTAAGGTGCTTGCTGATCGAATATGAGGATCTGAGTTCAGATCACCAGCACCTACATGGAGGAAGAGGGCAGCGGTGCTCACTTATAATCTCAGGGCGGGGAGGCAGACAGGAGCTCCTGGGTTCACTAGCCAGCCAATCTATTCATAAGCACCATGCTCAGTAAGAGACCCTGGCTCCCAAGATCAATCGGAGCACCGTTAACAACCCTGTAACATCAAGCCTTTCATTCAGTGTGAGGTGGCCCCATCTCTGTATGCTTTGCTCTCTATTTGAGTTCTGCTCCTTAGTTTGAATTTTTGTTGTTATAGTGGAAGGGCCCAGTTTCTTGTTTGGCAGATTTATAGAAAAAACTTGAAGATACCGATCTTACGTAGATACCTCAATAAACTCTTACTGGTTCTGAATTTAAAAATAAATAAATAAAAAATAAAAAACCTACGATGAAGAGAGACTGCTGGAGAAGACATCCCAGATCAACTTCTGACCTGCACGAGAGTGCACACACACCTACACACACTTAACACATAATATTTTTACTTAAAATAAATAAATATAGAAATAAAAATAGTATTATGCATATCAGAAAAGTCTTCCAGGAAGATGCTGCAGCCTCCTCGAAGCCTTTGAAGAATGGGGAGGATTTGGGTGTGCAAGCTTTCTGAGGAAAAGGTGCTTAGTGGACAGGGATGGTGTGAGCCAGGCTTCCGACCAGGATGGCGTGACTCGGTGTGCAAACAAGGGTCTGGGTGGGAGAAAGGTGAGAGGCCTGAGCTGAATAGCAGAGTGAAGGGAAACGCTGAGTGTATGTTAGTCAGAAATAATCGTGGTCATCTGCTGAAACTCACCTCTCCCAGAGAAATTAACTTTCAAGAAAACTTTAGTATGTAGTCCAAATGTGTGACACGGTAAGGATTTAGAAGAGCTGCTAGTCATTCTCCTCTTCCTTGGTGTGTATGTGCTAATATACATGTATGTGGAGATGCGTGTGAATGTGTGTATGCAAGTGTGTGTGTCTGTGTGTGTGTATGTGTATGTGGTGTGGGTATGTGTGTCTATGTGTGTGTGTGGGGTATGTGTGTGTCTGTATGTGTGTGTCTGTGTGTGGGTATGTGTGTGTCTGTGTGTGGGTATATGTGTGTCTGTATGTGGGTATGTGTGTGTCTGTGAGTCTGTGTTTGTGTGTCTGTGTGTGGGTATGTGTGTGTGTATGTCTGTGTGAGTGTGTGTGTCTGTGTGTGTCTGTGTGTGTATATGTGTGTGTCTGTGTCTGTGTGTGTGTGTGTGTGGTGTGTGTGTGTATGTGTGTGTGGGGGGTATGTGTGTGTGTATAGACCAGAGAACAGCCTTGTGTGTTATTCATCAAGCTCTACACACATTTTTTTCTTATGAGACAGGGTCTCACTGAGCTGGAACTCAGCAAGGAGACTACGCTGGCTGATCAGTGAGTTCCAGGAATCTGCCTATTTCAGCCTCATTAGCTCTACGGTCACAAACCACAAGCATAAAGCATTAATCTAATTAATCTTTTTCAATTAAAAAAAATGGGAGTCAAGCATCAGGGTAAGATCCTGAAAGATCAGAAAAGCAGGGAACAGACACCAGTCACTTCCTGCCTCTACTGGTCCTCTGTTCAAAAGGGCCAACATCTTCTCTAAGCTTCGCCTTACTGTCTCCTCTCTGCACAGTCCTCCAAAGCTCTATGGTCAGCCAGTGGCTAGCTCTACCCTCGGGCTCCAAGCAAGCTTCATTTGTCAGAACACAAAATATCACACAACACAAGCATTTGTCCCACACCCACTTTTTCACATGGGCAGTGGGGGTTAAGCTCAGGACTCTGTGCTTACCAGGTAAAGCACTCAGCTCTCCCTGGGTCCTAGCATCTTACAGAAGCTACTAAAGTACTACCTGTGTTACCAAAGGATGAGTTAGGATGCTGATGTGGAGGCAGAGGACCAAAGTGCTTTCCAGAGCCTGGCAGCTATGCAGGGGATGGGAAGGAAGCAGGAAGGGGTTAAAAACAAAACAAAAACAAAAACATGTTAATCAGAGATTTTTGACTTGACAAAGATCCTACTAACCCCACACTCTGGAACAGTGTGTTCCACAAGAGTGACGCTACAGTGGTCAGGCCTTCATAGTTTTACTTCACTTCTTCATAGACTGAGCTGCCTCAAGCAGGAGACATTAGGCTACAGCGCTCTCTTTCACTGAGCAAGAGTGATTGACCAGTAAGTACCTCAGGTGTAAGCTGTTCCTTGAGGGCATCTGACTCGCACGTCTCCCCCATCTTGTGCATGGACTGTGAACAGCTGCGTCTAATGCAACACACAAACTCTGCCTGTCTCCAGCCTCACCTTTTTTATGAGCAGCTGTTGCAACCCTGCGTGCACTAGTACTTACAGCCACAGTTTGCCTACGGAGAATATAGATCATCCCTACAGCCACCTATGGTTTAGACATAAGATATTGCTTCAATCCATGTGCAAATCAGTTATGAAATGCTTTCTCCCAGCTGAACTTTATCAGTCATAGAGATTTGTTTCCTTCCTAAAACTTGCATATTCATGATTTCTGCAAAGGGCCCTCTTACTGTGTTTTGCTAGTGATCTTTATAAAAACTATGCGTAGAATTTTGCAAGTAGAATCACAGGGTCTGAAGTAGCAACCACATTAATATTCTTCCTTAAATTTTAAGAGCTATTCCAAGTGAGTTCTCCAGATTAGCAATGAATTTGGTCTCATTTGTGTGGCCCCAAGATATAACCTCATTGTTCCAAATGTAATTAATTGAGATACTCTTCCACCTGTGTGCTCTTTACAAAAAAACAAACCCTATAAACATTTAAATATAATGTATTAAACAAGGGATGCTATTGTGGAAGAAAATTTGACCAATATCTTGGGTGAAGGGGCTAGCAGTAGGGCATTGATAAATGGCAAGATTTTCTTTCCAGATGATTGGATGTCAAGTGGTAAGAGCTTTGAAGACCAAAGAAAGATATTTGGGCAAAGTGTTATGTTACAGAGTGGAAGGAGCCATAACTTAATAAACATGGTCTTAGGAAGTTAGAGGCACTTTTATGATATGATTGGAGAATGAAGAGATGGTTCAGCTGTTCAGAGCATGTATTGTTCCTCCAGGGGGCCCAGGTTCGATTCCCAGCAGCTCTGTCAGATGACCCACAAAGTCCCTATAACTCTAGCTCCAAGCCAGACCCACTATGGGTTCCAGCCCTTGTGTGCATATACTTATAGACAGTAAAAAAAAAAAAAAATAAGTCTTTATGGTTAAGGCATGCTGGGGGAAAGTTTTGGAAGCAAGAAAGTCATGTAACTGCTACAGTCAGTTGCTAGAGTATCTTAGTCCACAGGGATGACACAGGACAGGAAAGGGAAGAGCCTAATGTAAAGCCTTTCTAAAGGGAAATTACTCAGCACTGGAGGTAAGCTGAATGATGGGAGAGAAAAAACTTACCCATGATTTTAAGGAGTGCAAAGAGTACTTGAAATGGGTCCGAGGGGTGGTTATGGAGCCATTATAGAGTGATACATGTCTAGCTGACAATTTACAGAGTTGATGTCACCACTGGAAAAGCCACAACTGGACACATGTCCTCCTTCACGCCGACTCCCTCATCTGCCCCAACTACCACTTTTTAACAAAACACCAAATAAGAGTTTTTATTTTCTCTCCTGTCAGCCTTGACTTCCCAGAGCAATATAAACACAGTGGTCTAGCCTTCACTATGGCCTTTGCATTTACAAGGGCCACAGAAACACCACATTTCTCCATCTTACCCCATTCCTGGACCAAGTTATTGCCTTGGATCTTACAAGCTTGGGAGGAGTTTTCCTTAGGAACTCTGAAGACAGCTTTCTTACGATTCTGCTTTCCACACTAGAACATGGTAGATGTTCCACAGGAACTGACTAGATGGCTTCTGAGTGCTTGGTGGATACTAAATGCGGAAAATCCAACCTATCTTCTGAGAACATCTTAAAATGTACATTCTGGGGCCTGGGTGGACTCAAAGACAAGGTATTTGTTTAGGTGGAGAAAGGCCCTGGGTTAAACCTTAAGAATCTTTTTTGTTTGTTTTTAAAGCAGTTCTGACTCAGTAAACTGAGTCAGGGCATTTGAGTCTGCATTCTTAATGAGGACCCTTGAGTGGAATTCTGCAGGTGAAGGACCACAGCCCCACAGTCTTCCTTCAAAGGCAACAGCCAGTCTCTAGAAGTTGACCTAACTGGAGAGCACTCCAGGGAGCATTGTATACAAGTATGGACTCAGAAGAGTCGGAAAGGCAAAGGTTTTAAAGTAGAGAATTGCAATCTCAGGCTTCCCTGAAACCCCAGTGCCAGGGCATTTGCTAGGTTGGGAGTGAACTATAAAACTCAGGGAGCCAGCAAAATAACTGTCAGTCTGCTGCCTCTTGGAGGAGGGGGTGAGGGAGGGGCATCAGTTTCGACAAGAATGAAGACTATCTTATTATGGAGAACTCTCTAATTATGCAGTCAGAGAATGGTGTGTGTCACATTCCAGAGCCTACACTGCTCTCATAAGGATTCCACTGTTAATTTTAAAAAGAGAAGTGGCAATGCAGCTTTCTTAACTCCCCCGCCATTCGCACATTGAATATGTGTGCCAACTCAAAGCATACCCACTGGAAATGAAAACAGAGTCCAAGCCAACCCTTCAGCTACAACTAACTCATCAGCCGCAGACCTACGGGAGGAGGGCTTTGTTTTCTTTCCTTCCTTTCAAAGCAAATTTTCCTCTCTGCCATTTTTAAAATGTACATTAAATATATATTTGCTAACCGAACCACCAGATTTCAAGGAACCAAACATAGAGCTCTCAGTAGAGAAAGCCCTCTTTCCATGTTGGATTTCCAAGTGAATAGTCTTGCGTACATTTACACAGTGTCCAGGAAGATGGCTTTTGCAAACAGGCCCACACTTGTGTGCAGCCCAAGCAAGTAGATCATTCTTGCTTTAGAAACATCTGCAGGTGACATAGGTAGATAATGTGGTCAGAGGGTGTCAGTGAATCAAACGGAGCTCAGATAGACATTAAGGGACATTTTTTTTCCTGGTTGTTCTAGGGATAGCGATGATCAGCTATGGTCTAAATAAATGTCATACCTAGGTCTGGAGAGATTGCTTCATGGCCAAAAACACTTGCAGCTCTTCTTTCAAAGGGCCCAGGCTCAATTCCCAGCACCCATAGCCTTTTCTGGCCTCCTCAGGTGTGACACTCATGTGGCCAGCAAACATACACATAAAATAAGAAATAAATAAATCTTTAAAAAAATTACCATGACCACAAAAGGGCATGCTGGGAAGTAATGTGTCTGGTTGCCAACTTTGTACATCCATCTTCCCAACCTGTTTCTAGTGCAAACGTAATGCTTTCTTGTGTTGGTCATTCATTCTCCTAAGAAAAAATTACCAGGTACCAGACATGATATGCTGGGCATGATGGGGAGTGGCAAAAACAGCACTAAGAATGTCTATGTGGCATTTTAGAGTTATTAAAACATGTTGGGATACATTGTCTCCTTTGTGAAGCAGGCTACCTTCTTTCCATTGTGTAGATGAAAGAAAAGAGATCCCGGGAAATAGAGAGAAAGGGGAAAGACAAGGAGCACTGACTAGTTGGTGCATGAGAGTCGTCTACACAAGGACGGCCTGGCACACCAAACGGCTGCCGAGATTGCATGATGGCCTCTCCGGTGTTTGTCCAGCCCAGCTCTGAATATGGGAAGTCATTTACTACATCCTTCAGAAGATCGTTTTGATGTTGGTAACATTCAGACTGCCTCTGAGAAAAAGGCAAAGGATGACGATGAATTCTAGGAAGGAGAAGATCAGAGACCCTGGGCCAAGTAAGAGGACGGAAGGGAAGGAGGGCTATTTCCGTCTAGAGGGAAAGATGAGCCAACCAGATGGACAGGGAAAGCCAGGCCCTTCCTCCCATTGAGGCCACGGAGCTCAGATGACAGAGCCAAGGACAGTTTCCAGGGTGTCATGAACTGGTCTCAAGAAAAAGGTAACATGCTTGTTCATGCTTTCACTAAAACTGTGCAGCCAGCAAGATGGTTCCCGATTTCTGGCACCCTTTTACATCAGCTTTGGTCTCCATGCAAAGCAGAAACTGACCTAGATTCCTGGTTCTCCAAATGCCACCCTCCTTTTTTTTCCTGTTGCACCAAGAGGCTCTGAACATTCCTTACCATTGTTTTCCTGGAGGCTTAAAGACGATGACCTCACCAATTTATCAAGAGATCAGACATTTATGGCAGAGCAGCTCTTCAAATGTTATGGAAATAGGTGAAATAAGAAAAAAAAAAAAAAAAAAAAAAAGGTGACATGGCAGGTAGCTAGGCTGTGCTGTGAGTAAATCCTATATTCACATCTGCCCAGGGAAAGCAAGTTGTGCCTGAGTAGAAAGTTAGATCGATTCAGTAGGGTGAGGCTATGTCACAGAATGCCTGAGGATGAAGGAGATTAGCAAGAAAGTTTTTAATTAAGGTCTCGGAGCAAAATAGTCCAAACTATTTTTTTTTTTAACTCAAGATTGATTTAAACTGAGCAAACTGCTCCCAACCCAGAACACGGTCTTCTATGAGTCACAAATTCCAGTTGTCACCAAAACATCAATGTCATATTTGCATCTCTGGAGTTGTTCTGCAATGACAGATGGGTAGAAGCCTGCACTTTTCAGGACTTTGGACACCCTAGTCTATTGGACCACTCAGACCCAGAGTGAGAGCCAGCAGAGAACAGTGCCTGGCCCGTGCCACTGTCCTAATTTATGGACAGCAGAGTGTTGGTGAGTCAAATGTCACTGTGATGATTCTACCACACGAGTATGCTGCCACTGGAGCACTGCACCCACAAGGCTGTGACCTCGGATGGAGGCCTCTTCTGCAAGAACAGCCCGTATTGAACCTTATGCCCTAAAATTCCCTCTAGCATGTTCTGTTTACCTGAAAAATGTCCAAGACATAAAACTCATAGGACATCTGTATGGGAAGTAAATGAGCCAGTTTCTGGATTTTAAACAGGAGGGACCTGCAGGGTAAAGGCTTGCTGGTCCGTGGAGAATGCTGCCAGAGCCTTCAGCAGGAGCAATCCCTCCAGAAACTCCACAGACATAGTCTGTATTTCTCTTATTTCTTCTTTTGTTTCTAGCTGTACACAAACCACAATGTGTGTGTGTGTGTGTGTGTGTGTGTGTGTGTACGCGTGCACACATGTGACCTTAGACCAGCCTATAGCAATCACTCCTTCACTTATCTATATCCAACTTCAGTCATCTGAGCATGAGAAGGAAGAACTTACTGGAAAAATTGTTATCACCTTAATGAGGGAGTTGTTTGTGGAAAGTACCAAAGTGGAGTGTTTTCTCTCTTTTTTTGGAATTACAAAGCTACTTTTAATACTTTGGGGTGTGCCCCACAGGAATAAAAAACACTGGGAAGGGGTAACCCCCTCACCCCCAGGAGTGGCCCAGGGGAAGAGGAGCTACCTGAGGGGAAGGAAGCACAAAAGGAACCCGCTGCAGACTCAGGGCAAAGGGAATGCCATCGGTGCTGGGACCTGTGAGCACTACAGGA